>PVIY010006562.1:0-86822 GCA_004026745.1 Myrmecophaga tridactyla | reverse complement strand
TTTTATTTCTTTTTCTGTTGTCTTTTTATTTCTTTTTCTAAATTGATGCAAATGTTCTAAGAAATGATGAATATGCAACTATGTGATAATATTAAGAATTACTGATTGTATATGTAGAATGGAATGATATCTTAATGTTTTTTGTTAATTTTTTTAATTAATAAAAATATTTTATAAAAAAAAAAAGGAAAGGTTCTTTGAGAATTGAGTGACAGCATGAAGCACTCAAATACATGTGCTATAGGTGTCCCAGAAGGAGAAGAGAAGGAAAAAGGAGCAGAAAAACTAATGGAGGAAATAATCACTAAAAATTTCCCATCTCATATGAAAGACATAAAATTACAGATCCAAAAAGTACAGTGTATCCCAAACAGAATAGATACACATAGACCTACTCTAAGACATCCATTAATCAGATGGTCAAATGTCAAAAACAGAGAATTTTGAAAGTAGCAAGAGAAAAGCAATCCATCACAAACAGGGGAAGTGCAATAAGATAATGTGTGGATTTCTCAACAGAAACCACGGAGGCAAGAAGACAGTAGTATGATATATTTAAGATTCTGAAAGAGAAAAACTGGAAACCAAGAATTCTATACCCCATAAAACAAGGGGAAGATTATGGGAGGTTGCATGGCTGGTTCAGTGGTAGAATGCTCACCTTCCATGCAGGAGACCCAGGTTCAGTTCCTGAACCATGCACCCACCCCACCCCCCAAAAATGAGAGGAGATTAAAATATTTTCAGACAAACAGTCACTGATAGAATCTGTGACTAAGAGGCTGACTCTACAAAAAATACCAAAGGAACATTACAGGCAGATAGGAAAATTCAGGAGGGAGAGGTCTGGAGAAAAGTGTAGAAATGAAGACTATCAGTAAAAGTGAACAGAGAAAAAAATTAGGTATGACATACAAAACCCAAAAGACAAAATGGCAAAAGAAAGTACTGCCTTTACAGTAATAACAGTAAATGTTAATGGATTAAACACCACTATCAAAAGACATAGAGTGGCAAAAGAAAATTGTATCACCTTAATGCCTATATTATAAAAGAAGAAAGTGCAAAATCAAGAAATGAACTGTTCACCTGGCAAAACTAGACAATGACCAGCAAACCAACCCCCAAGTAAAGAAAAGGAATGAAATAACAAAGATTAAAGAAGAAATAAATGAAATTGAGAACATGAAAACAATAGAGAAAATCTACAAAATCAGAAGTTGGTTCCTTGAGAAAATTAATAAAAATCAATGGGCTCTTAGCTAGGTTGACAAAAAAAGGGGGGGACAGAGAGAGGTGCAAATAAAATCTGAACTGGAAGAGGGAGACAGTATAGAAAAAATAAGATCAATGCAAGCTAGCATCTACAGTCAACAGTAACATTCTAATATGCTCCCACTAAATGTAACAAAGACATTATGCAAAGACTAAATGTCAACAAGTAGGGCTTATCAGGGAGAAGTATAGATTCTTTCCAGAAGAAAAGGAAATGTCTTTTAGGATTAAGATAATTCAGAATATAGAGGCAAGGAAGATATTGCCTGTATTTTAGAACTTCACCTACTCTTTGAGATCAAAGGAAGATAGTTTTATTGTGTCCAGAACTTAAATTTTCTGTAGCACATAATCTAACTCAACCTGTCTGGATAGATCATTTAAACAATCCAAACACAGGGAGCCCAGAATAAAAAAGAGAGCCTTTAATCCTGTATAGCTTGATGTAATGTCTGGATACATCCAAGAGTATGTTAAGCAGATAATCAAGAAGTTTTGGCAAATCCCTTGAGGGATGGGAGAAAAAATATGGACCTATTACACTTTACCACAGGGGAAACCGCAGATACTGTGCCAAACATTAGGGACACCCAAATCAATAGGCCAAGCTTTGATCTTGAGGCTTGCTCTTGTGAAGCTTATGTATGTAGTGGAGAAGCTTATCCTACCTATAGGTATGCCTAAGAGGCACCTCTAAGGACCTCTTTTGTTGCTCATATGTGGCCTTTCTCTCTCTAAACCCAATTCTTCAAGCGAAATCATTGCCCTCCACCCTACATGGGACATGAAACCCAAGGATGAAAGTCTACTTGGAGTGTGGGATATGACTCCCAGGGATTGTCTGGCCCTGGCACCATGGGATCAACAATGCCATCCTAGAAAAAAAATGGGGAAAAAATATAGCAATTAAGATATCAGTGGCTGAGAGAATTCAGAAAGAGTCGAGAGGCTATTGGAGGTCATTATTGCACATGCTTCAGTTAGACATTGTTACCTATCATAACTTGCCAAACCACAACCAATACCTAATCCTAAAGAATACATAGGGCATTATTTAAGATTCTACAAAGGTCCCATGCACCAGGGTAACTTTCTAAAACCTACAACCTCCAGATGGGGCCCTGGACCAGATAAGTCCTGAAATGTAGAGGGGGCAGTCTTCCAGAATATCAACTAGTTCCATCCCTCTATCCTATTTTATTGACAGCCCCTTCCAACATGAGAAAAATTAGAATGGGCATAGCCCAAATACCCCTAAAGAGTGGGAGAAAGGTGAAAGGTGATGGTGGAGTTATACAGAGAAGGTCAGGCTGAACAAATGAGTATGAGTATATCATTATACTGATATTTCTTTTAGCCTCAAGTATCTTAGAACAACTAGAAATAAAAATCTAAAATTGTGGAATTGTAACCCATACCAAACTCTAAAATCTGTTCTTCAACTAATTGTTGTGATGTACTTTGAAATTTATTGCTTTTATGTATATATGTTATATCTCACAATTTAAAAAAGTTTTAAAAAAGCATATAAAAAAGGAAAATGCCTTTGAATAGATTATTGTGGTGAAGACATGCCTACTTACTTAAGTTGGATTGTATCGTCTGTGAATAAAATAGTTTAAGAGAGAAACAAGGGCTATAGAAAATATGGGGCGAGATTTACCTATCCATTGTTGGTAGGGAAGTTGAGAGGTTCAGCCCCTCCAGAGGGTAGTGTGCTTCCACAGGAGGCTAGATGTGGAGTTGCTATATGATCATACAACTCTGTTGCTAGGTATATACCTGGAGGAACTGAGACGGGGACACAAATAGACATTTGCACACTGGTGCTTATGGAAGCAGTATTCTGAATTCGCAATGGATAGAGGTGGTCTAAGGGTACAACTAAAGAATGCAAGGGGGAACTGTGGTTTATACATACAATGGACTACTGAGAGGTTACAAGAAGAAATGAATTTGTGAGACATGCAACTGGGTAAATAAAATCTTAAGGACAGTATATTGAATGAAATGTCAGAAACAAAAAGACAATTATTATCATACCTCACTCATATGGACTGACTATAATAAACAAACTTGGAGAACTAAAGTCAAGAACATGGGTTATCAGATTGGAGCCTATTGTAAAGGGTCCTAGATTTTGTAAACACATATATTCAGGAGGTATAACTGTTATTTCTAAATTCTGAGATACTGAGCTATTTGGGTATAACCTGGTCATTCCCTGAATTTCTGGTATTTATGTGATACCTGAGACTCAGGATTAGAGCTATGAAGCTTTGAAAGTCAGCACTGCTTTATACAGTAACTGTCAAAAAAAACTGAAAACATGATCAGACTTTGACTACAGATATGAAAGAAGCTGATCTGGGTAGGACTGAGACAAATCAGAATACAGGGTAAAGGATGATATCATTTATATTATACAACTTCAACTTCTATGTGAAACCAAAGAGAGAAATGTATATTTGGTGCAAAATTTATATTTTGGTTAGGGCATTATCTAATTTAACTTGTATGGTCAATTTAATTGAACATCATAAACACATAGAATCTTGAACAGGACGTAAGATCCTGTTGGTTTGTACAGGTTAATGTGATATCCAGATATATTTCAGAGCAATATGGACAGAGAATTAGAAAAAAAGCTTCACAATGTCCCCTTGGGTGACTGGGGAAAATGTGGAAATATTAAGTTTCCCCATCTGGGGATTCCTGATATTCTCACAATCAGTGGGAACAACCAATTCAATAGGCTGAGCCCTCGCTCTTCATTTTCACCCCTATGAAACTTATTCCTGCAAGGGAGAAGCTAAGCTTACAGATAATTATGCCTAAGAGTCACCTTCAGAGTACCTTTTTTGTTGTTCAGGTGTGGCCTCTCTCTCTAAGCCAACTTGGCAGGTGAACTCACTGTCCTCTCCCCTATATGTGGGACATGACTCCTAGGGGTGTAAATTTCCCTGGCAGCATGGGACCTGATTCCTGGGAAAAGCCAGGGCCCCAGCCTCATGGGATTGAGAAAAGCCTTCTTGACCAAAAGGAAGAGAGAAATGAGACAAAATAAAGTTTCAAAGATTTCAAAGAGTCGAGAGCTTATCCTGGAGTTTATTCTTATGCATCATATAGATATCCCTTTTAGTTTATGATATATTGGAGTGGCTAGAGGGAAGTACCTGAAACTGTTCAACTGAGTTCCAGTAGCCTTGGTTCTTGAAGATGATAATATAACTATATAACTTTTACAATGTGACTGTGTGAGTATGAAAATCTTATGTCTGATGCTCCTTTAAACCAGGGTAAGGACAGATGGCTGAAAAAACAAATAAACAATGGGGGGCAAAAAAAAAGATAGATTGAAATACTAGTGGTCAATGAGAGGGAGGGGTAAAGGGCATGGCATATATAAATTTTTTTATTTTTTCTTTTTCTGGAGTGATGTAAATATTCTAAAAAATGATCATGATGATGAATACACAACTATGTGATGATATTATGAGACACTGGTTGTATACTATGGTTGGACTATATGTGTGTGAAGATTTCTCAACAAAATATTTTTCAAAAAAAAGAATATTTAGAATGCAGAATAAAGAGGCAGCTAATAGCACAAGAACCACTGGAAAAACTGGGATTTGAAGATTTGCTAGATTGAAAATCAAAAGTGAAAAATAAATCTTAAAGGAAAGGAAACATAGGACTGTATTTAGAGGGTTCATGTACAATGGAACATTACTGCACATCTCCTAGTCCCAGGTCCACAGTGTACCTAAGCAGTATTCCTGAGAGATGGCAGCAGTTGGAGGGCCCTGGAAAGGCTCAACAAATCAACGTAGTGGTCTCTTCTGCATTGATATGTCTCAGATTAGGAAAATGGCCTCTCTTTTCAATCTCCCAGAATTATTTCCAGAAATTATTATTCTTTTTTGATTCTCCTTTTCTCTAAGAGGGTGACAAAGTTTATAGGGGGGTATGCCTGTTTGAAATGATTATGTACCCCAGAAAATCCATGTTCTTTAATCCTCATTCAGTATTGTTGGGTTGGATCTTTTTATTAAGTTGTTTCTATGGAGATGTGACCCACCCAATTGCTTAGGTGTTTTTCATGCGACTATGGAGATGTATTTCCACCTATTCAAGGTGAGTCTTAACCTGCCTACTAAAGTCATTTAAAGGGGAACCATTTCGGAAAAAACAACAGATCCTGCAGAGCCAACAGAAACAACAGAGCCGAAAGTGCCAACATGAGACTTAGATGTTTGGAAATTCAAAAACTAAATGCTCCTGGGGAAACTGTTTGAATCTAGAAGCCAAATCCTGAGCAGAACCCAGCCATATATCTTCCCAGCTGACAGAGGTGTTCTGGACCCATTGGTCTTTCTTGTATCTGTCCATGGATGCCTTAGTGCAGACATTTTTAATATCCTTAGAACTGTAAACCTATAATTTAAATAAATTCCCAATCATCATTAAGCATAAAATCTCATTTATTTTTATCATTTTTCCTCCTTTTGTCCCACATTCAGTCAGTTGCCAAGTGATAAAGATTGTCGTCCTTCTTCACTGTCTCTCACACATTCGTTTCTTTATATTTCCACTTCCATGGCCCTGGCCCAGGTTTCAATAACTCTTCATCTGTTGTAGTTCTTATTTGTAACTGGTCTTATCTCTCCCCAATATATTTCTGCCTATCCAAAGTTTCTAGATTTATCTTCTACAAGCCAGGCTCATATCATGTTATTTTCTTGCTCAGATCTAAGATGGTTCTGCAAAATAAATGACACTCCAAAGTTAGAATGTAATTGTTGACCTTTCCCCAGAATTTTCCATTTACACACAAACACACACACACATACACACACACACACACTACATACAATTAATCTTCTAGCTAAACCAGGCTATCATTCTCTAAATTAAATGTAAACTTTTATATTTCTGTGTTTTTGTTTATGTAATTAGCCCTTTTGAAATTTTCAGAATTTTTATCTCAAACTTTTAGAACTCTGACTATTCTTTAAGGTCCAATTCAAATAACACTTTTCCATTAGTTCTTCTCCTACCCAGAAGATATCTATTTTTCCTGTCTTATAGCATTTTTTTTTGCCTTTTATTAAGTTTTTATTCATGCCATGCCTTGCATAAATGAAAGGCACACAATAAAATTAGGGTATGACAAAATCAAAAAAAAAAAAATGTCTCTCTATCAAGTCTGAACCAAGTAAAAGAATAAAAGTAATCAGCATATGGAGATCAAAATATTAACTTAATTATCATGCAGCAAACGTTGAAGGTTATAACTTATATCTGAATCCAAGTGAACTATTTAATATCAACCTCCCCAATTAAATGAAGATCCATACATTTAAAGGTCTGTGGAGAGGAGGGGGCTCATTGCCCTATAAAACTTATAGCAAAGAAGGGGTAAAGTGGATTATATGTTCTCTGCTGGCAGCCAGCTAACATGGAGACAAAGGAGAGGAACAGGCTTGGTCTATGTCCAGTTATTTATCCTAAGTCATAATGAGATACATTTTTCATTTCCTCTTGCAAAAGAGTAAGTGATAGGGTGGAGAGAAGCTTATCCAAGTGGAGTTCACTATACAAGGAAGGAAACAACTATGGTGTAGGAATTCATTCCCAGTGCTAAGTTTTTATGTGAGTGAGTATTCCAAAGCATTATTAAATAAGGAAAATGTTAATACCATATTAAATGAAAAAGATTAAGCCAGAAGAAGGAACTTTTTAAAAATCATTATTTTCATCATTTAAAATAGTTTTTCTTATTCTGCAAACAGAAATAAAGACTGTTTAAAGACTGCTCTTTAAAAGTGCCCATTTAAAAATTCCATATATTTATTCTTTTAAAAATACAGATATCAAAAAATATATATGGATATAGGAAACTTTTACAGACAGTCAAATTGAAAACTAATGGTGATTGAGATATAAAATGACCAGAATATTTGAAAGATTTAAATGTGAATTTAAAGTGCTCCCATGTCTTATTAACCAATTATAGAACTTCATAAGCAAGTATAAAACTTACTAGAATCAGAGTTGGTTTGTCCTGATTGGTGAAACCATTGATGGCATTGGAATTTAATTACTACCATTACCTTTCTTTTGAAAAATTAATTCAATAAAATAAGTGGGGAAAGAGAAAAGCTTGAGGGTTTTGCTATTCAAAATGAACCTCTGTAAAGTTACATTGGCATGTCTGGGAATCTTATAGTTTGAATTGTGCACCCCAGTTTGAACATGTTCTTGGTCTTGGTTAGCATTCTGGTGGATGTGTACCTATTGTAAATAAGATTTCTTCAAGATGTTATTTCAGTTAGGGTATGGCTCAAATAAATCAGGTTGGGCTTTGCTCTGGAATAGTGAAGTCCTTTATAAAACAGAAAGTCTAATGGAGAGAGTGGAGAGTGAAGCCAAGGGAAGCAACCAGAAATTGAAAGTTAACAGAACCAGAAGAGAAAGAAAAGATGCTACCAGGTGCATTGCCATGTGATGAAATAGACAAGGGACCCCACATATTGCCAGACAGAAAATACCAACCCCAGGAGGAAACAAGCCTTCTAACCTCTGAAACTGTGAGCCTATAAATTACTATTATTAAACTGACACTGTATGGCTTTTTTTTTAGCAGCTGGGAAAGTAAAAATATGGTGCTCATTAGAAATATAGAGTTTCAGGCCATAGCCCCAACAAATTAAATCAGAATCTGTATTTTACAAAGATCTTAGGTGACTTATTTGTTCAACATTTGAAAAAGGCATCAAGTCCTCTTTAGCAATGACAGTGGTCCGTTTTGAAATCAGAGGGCTAGACCAATGCTAATGCTGTCAGTTCCCTAAGTGAACAGAATTTGTGATTCAGTGTGAACAGAGTTGAACAGCGATCTCTAAGAGCATAAATTCAAGGCAAAAAAAATAAATAACACACACACACACACAATTTTCTGAATCTAAACTGTTATCTTCTGCATTTTGCTTCAAGTCCTACTAGGTTATATGTTCTAAAAGGGAGAGGACAGTGCCTTATTTATCTTTTATTTGTCCACTAAATTGGTGCACAGTAAATATTTATTGGACATCTGTCAGAAAGGGAGAAGAATTTCTTATGAGTAGTAAATTGGACTAGAAGACCTCTAATAGCCTTTCCAAACCCAAGATTTAATGACTTAATAAGTAATATCTATATTTATAACTCTATGTACAACTAGAAAGTGTTAAATTTGGGTTTATACCATGGGGATAAATGAGGAAAATCTAAACTTCTGATCTCTGCTAAATAATTTGGCATCACCATTTCCATTGGTGCTAGTTAACTGAATTATTGGGAACTTAGTCAAATGTAAATTTATCAACCTCTTAAAGTGCATGTCTAATTACTCTGCTTTCTCTTTAGATCATATAAAACCATTGCCTTTTAAAGTACATGTCTAACCAATGAAGCACTCCCTTTATCTGAGCACAGTCTTGGGAAGCCTCTCATCCATCTTTTTTCCCAGTGCCTGGGAAAAAGGTTTTAAAATACTTTCCCAGTGCCATTGGGACAAGTTTTTAAAATACTCCCTCAAGATCCACCACCACTAACCTCATAGCCTTCTCCATTTGGTGGATAATTGGACAGTGTTCTAGTAATGCCAATGATAAATAAACCACTAGTTTACTAGCAGTTAGGATTCTTCAAATTGTGTTACTTTATGGAATTATTTAATTTTATCAATTGAGATATGTAAGAACCTGAGGTATCCTGTGGGTCTAATTTTCTCAAACTTAAAACCTCAAAAGCAAGTATCTACAGAAGTTACTTAGTTATATAGTCAAGATCCCTCCAAATTTCTACCTTTTCTGTGCTTTTTAGGTGGACTACTATACTTATGTTATTCTATCCATGTCTCAAATTCTTTATGATGGATTCTCTGTGGGATGACATAGGAAAAAAAGAAAGAAAGAAAGAAAAGAAAAGCTTTTGTGGTAGTCAGGTTCAGGTGTCAACTTGGCTAGGTGAAGGTGCCTAGTTCTATTACTGTGGACATGAGCCAATGGCATGTGGACCTCATCTGTGGCTGATTATATCTGCAGTTGTCTAGGAGGCATGCCTGCTGTAATGAATGATGTTTGATTTAATTGGCTGGATGCTTAAATGAGAGAGCTCAATGCAGCCCAAGCAGCTCAGCATACCTCATCTCAGTACTTGCAACTCAACCCAGGCCTTTGGAGATGCAGAAAGGAATCACCCCAGGGAAAGTTGTTGGAACCCAGAGTCCTGGAAAGGAGGCCAGCAGAGATTGCCCTGTGCCTTCCCGTGTAAGAAAGAACTTCAGCTGAAAGTTAGCAGTCTTTTCTCTGAAGAACTATACACTTTTAACTAAATAAATCCCCTTTTATTAAAAGCCAATCCATCTCTGGTGTGTTGCATTCTGGCAGCTAGCAAACTAGAACAGATTTGGTACTGGAGAAGTGGGGTGCTGCTACAGTTTGCAAATACCACACATATTGGAACAGATTTTTGGATGGATAAGGGGAAGGTTTTGGAGGAACTGTGAAGAGAATGGAGAAGTCCTGGAATGCTTTGAAGAGACTGTTGGTAGAAATGTGGACTCTAAAGACACTTCTGGTAAGTCCTTAGAAAGAAATGAGGTGCATGTTATTGCAAACTGGAAGGAAGGCAATCCTTGTTTTAAAATAACAAAGAATCTGGCAAAATTGACTAGTGGCTTTGGCTGGAAGACAGATTTTAAAAGCCATGAACTCGGATATGTAGCAGAAGAGATCTCCAAATAAAATGTGGAAAGTGCAGTCTGGTTTCTCCTCACAGCTTATAGTGAAGTGTGACAGGAAAGAGAGAAGCTGAGAGCTGCACTCTTGGGTACAAAGAGAGCAGAAATTGATGTTCTGGAAAATTCTAGGCTTCCAGGAGGGTTGACCCCCCAAAAATGGTGCCCCTTGTGAGGATTTGACCAAATGTGGAACCAGTCAGGCATTTCAGAGAAAGCTAGGATTGGAAATGGAGTTATCCAGGAAGGATTTGTGGAAACTCCTTATGTCTGATGGGCATGATCCAAGGCTACTGCATAGAAAGCCAATGAGAGTGTTGTGGGATCTGTATAAAGAGAACCACTGCCAGTCAAGATAGAGATAGAGAAGGGACACATTGAAGGAAAAATAACTTCAGAGGCAAAACCATGGAGGCTGGGGTCTGAAGTCAAGAAGTCTCGGGCCAGGAGAGCAGACCCACCCAAGCTCATGGAGAGGGTAATTTGCCCCAAAGGCAGAGGATGGGCCTTCCACCTCATTGCAGTGTAAGAGTCATGCCGTGTCAGGCCTCAGAGAGGGTGAAGCACATTCCTTGGGGTTTGGAGACAGCCTGGCTGCCACCACATGGCGGGGTTGAGCGTGTGCCCCAGAAATTACAGAGATTCCGGGTGCAACCCCGATCCTTGGAGAGGGTGGAGCCGAGAAAAAAAGGTGATCTCCCCGATATCCCCCAAGGTTGCATTTGGAGAGAGGCAGACCTCTGCGTAGGCCCTTGGAAAGGGTGGGAGGTGCGCTTTCAGAACTTTGATATTTAATGGACTTTGCCCTGTGAGTATCGAAACTGTATAGGTCCGGTAACCCCTGTGTTCCTTCCTCCCTATGGAAATGAGTATATGTAGCCTATGGAATGTTCCAATGTTTGTATATTGGCAGCAAATAACTTGTTCTGAGTTTCACAGGTCCAAAGCCAGAGGATAATTTTGCTTTAGAACAGACCATGCCTGTAATAACTTTGATTGGAGTTTGTACTGTTTCTGACTTTGAATTTCATTTGTATTGCTACTGAAATGGTTTAAGGATTTCTGCTATTGTGTTGGAATTAATATATTTTGTATATGGGAAAAACATGTCTTTTTAAGGGCGCAGAGGGTGGAATGTGCCAGTTTGCAAGGCTCTATATACCCTAGAAAAGCCATGTTTTAATCAAAATCCCATTTTTAAAGGCAGAACAATCCCTATTCAAAACTGTATATTTGAATCTGTAATTAGATCATCTCCCTGGAGATGTAACTCAGTCAAGAGTGGTTGTTAAACTGGATTAGGTGGAGATGTGTCTCCACACACTTGGTGAGTCTTGATTAGTTTGCTGGAATCCTATAAAAGAGGAAACATCTTGGAGAATGTGAGAAATCCAGAGAGAGCAGAGAATGCTGCAGCACCACGAAGCAGAGCGCCCACCAACCAGTGACCTTCAGAGATGAAGAAGGAAAACACCTCCCAGGGAGCTTCATGAGACAGGTAGCCAGGAGAGAAAGCTAGCAGATGATGCCGTGCTCGCCATGTGCCCTTCCAGATGAGAGAGAAGCCCTCACTGTGCTCACAATGTGCCTTCTCACTTGAGAGAGAGACCCTGAGCTTCATCGGCCTTCTTGAACCAACGTATCTTTCCCTCGATGCCTTAGATTGGACATTTCTATAGACTTGTTTTATCGGGACATTTTTCTCAGCCTTAGAACTGTAAACTAGCAATTTATTAAATTCCCCTTTTTAAAAACCATTCTGTTTCTGGAATATTGCATTCTGGCAGCTAGCAAACTAGAACAGCTATTATGGAGAAAAAAGTGCTTTTGAATGCACTTGTGCTAGAACTAACAAGTTAGTGTTTTTCTTGCCATAGGAAGAAATAGATTTTATGGCTAGGAAAAAAACATAACCTTTAACATTAGCAGAGCAGAAAGAAACCTAAAAGTGAAGTAGTTGGACTTTAAAGTATTCTGGTTCAGCAGGATAGACACTCATTTTATATAAGGATCACATTTTATGACCCATAAGGACAGTTATGTCTATATTTTACTTAGTACATGAAGTATTTTCTAAAAATGCTTCTGTGTTACAATAATGAGATATTTAGTACTCCATTTATTCTTTATTAGAAATGTCTAGATATCAGCTGATTATAAAATCATAAATTGAAAACCAAGGTAAATATAGTTATATGTCAAAAATAAATTGTAAAAAATGATTTTACTTACATAGAGATACATTATATCATATACATTATATAATTTTTCATTAGATAAATTATTAGCAGAAAATGTTGGATTTGACAGCTAATAACCTTACATAGACCTGGCTTTTGTTAAAACAATAATTTGGTGTTTTTATTCTGTTTTTATTTTTAAACTCACAAAATAAATCAAGAGACAGAAACAAAACTACAAAAGGGAAAAACCACAAAGAAGATTTACTTTATCTCTTGAATTCTAGATAAGCCTCAGGAATTCAAGTATCAGGACATGGATGGATTACAGAAAAACAGAATACCCATCACAACAGTACTTAGGGAATTGGAGGTAGAGGGGAAATTGTTCTTTGCAGACACTTTGCAATTTGTTAGTTGTTTTTGAGATGTATATGCTTTCTACCAGACTGTTATAAACTTTTCCTTATACATAAAGATTTGGTAAAAAAATTTCTCTCTGTGTATGTATAAGTTTCAAGAAGTGTCAGAAGCCAAAATAAAAAAAAATCCTATCAATAAGAGAATGACAAATTCCAATATGAATCTGCATCATAAAAAGAATAAATTCATTTGGTGAGAACTATGACTCAAATGATGACAAGACAACTGAAGTTCAGTGGTTAGCCCATTTACTAAGAGGACAAATGTTTTGGCAAGATCATAAGAGTAAAGGTGAGGCAGAACAGACACATGGAATGCATTTGCTACTTGGTATAAAACCACTACCACCATGACTTTGTGTTAAGTTATTCAGTGACTAAGACCACATCCTTTATAGTCCTCTTGGTCAAGAAAATTGATCTACTAGGCCTAAACATAGACAGAGTCCACATGCAGGATTTAAATGTTTGAGGACAAGTAGCCAAGCAGTCTATTAAGTCCACAAACATAAAAATTAACTTGATTTTCTACCTAAATTTGATTAGCAGAATTAGTCTAATCTCATCATTTTATAGTAGAAAGGAACTGTAGTCTAGTTATTAAAAGTGTCACAGGTTCTCTAGTGACAGGTGCTGAAATGAAGTCTGTAGTGAAAGATGGTTGTGGTAGTTAGGTTCAGGGTCAGCTTTGCCAGGTGATGGTGCCTAGTTCTGTTGCTGTGGTCTTGAACCATTAGCATGTGAAACTCATCTATGACTCACTGTATCTGCAGTCAGCTAAGGGGGGTGTCTTCTGCAATGAGTGATGTTTAAGTTAATTAGCAGAGAGCTTAACAGAGAGGTCAGAAGAGAGCTCAACCCAGCATAGCCCAAGCAGCTCAGCATACCTCACCTCAGCACTAGCAGCTCAGCCCAGACGTTTGGAGATGCTAAAAGCAATCACCCCAGGGAAAGCTGATGGAACCCAGAAGCTGAGAGAGGCCAGCAGACATCACCCTGTGCCTTCCTGTGTAAAAGAGCACCTCAGATGAAAGTTAGCTGCCTTTCCTCTAAAGAACTGTACATTTTTAACTAAATAAATCCCCTTTTATCAAAAGCCAATCCATCTCTGGTGTGTTGCAGTCTAGCAACTTCGGCAGACTAAAACAATGGTTTATTATGATTCAGCGAATGTCTCTAAAAGGAAGGATCAGGAAGCAGCAATAGGTAGAGGAAGAAGATGAACTAAGATATAAGTGCCACAAAGCCTCAGCCAACACAATGGAGAGTTCTGGAGCAAACTCCACTGTCATGGTATCCCATGACAGATTGAAATGTCTGCCTTTATACCCTGTCTCACTTAGTCAAGGGATGTGTGCTGCGCAGTGAGTGAGTGACATCAGGGGGAACAAGGTAGCTAAGGCAACTCTGAAGGAAGTAACAGCTACAGGCTGCCTCCAGATTACACTTCCTGCATATGGGCAGTAAGTACTATTCTGAAGAGAGATGTGGGTTGTGCAACCATTCCAAGCTTGGAAAACAGTTCCCCACAGGAATCATTGTACTCTAATGTCTATGTTTTTATATTACAGAGATAATTTATATTTATTTTCCTTCTTCATGAAAAAAAAAGAAACCTGAAAATAGATATATTTCATAGATTTCCTCCCCAAAGATGATCACAGGTCAAGCAAACCAAATGAACCATTAAAAAAATGTACTCATTTGACCAATGAAATCACATGCAGGAACGATACTTATAAATATGAAGGCATACTTGTTTCATCTAAAATGTTGAATTCTGAAAACAGAGTGTGAGGAAAATCATTAAGGAGATAAAACATGATGCAGATGTCTTACAAACTATTAATTGCAATGGTGAAATATCTAAACAGCAATGAAATATGTCACAGAAATATCTGCTTTCTAATGTACAATTTTCTTTCCCAGATTGATGATATGATAGCAAATACAATGCACCTTGATGATTGTGTTATAAAAGAAGGCACAAAGACTGCCCCAAGAACTGGATACTGCATTCTTAATTCTCTGATGATATTTGTCTGAAGAATAGAATTACAACTGATTATAAGCACAGGGTTAAAATATATAATAAAAATAAAGAAATGCAAACCCTTTTGTCTTAAGGCATTTAATGAGTTGACCTACCCAATCTTTCTACTTGTGTCTTCTTTGACTTTCCTTGATGTGGCTCTTGCTTCAGCCAAATTGAAGCTTTGCTGATGCTTATTCAAATGCCAAGATTTCCCATGTACTTTTTAAAGATTATTAGATTTCCAAATGACTTCTTTCTGTGCTTTCCGTATTCCATCTCTTTCATAAAGATTCTCTGATCCCACTGGAAAAAAAAAAATCATCCCTTTTATGTATGTCCTTCTTGGAGTTCTTTTGTTTCTTCCTTTTGCTAGTTACCAGGAAAATTGTATTTCTCCAACTAGACAGAAAGTTACTTGAATACATTTCTTTCACAGCACCAAATTCAGTACATTTTTGTATACTGGTTGGTCAATATATATGTTTGAATGATTGAAATAAAACATGGCTAAATTAAGACTTTTATAGTCCCCAAGCACTAAAAATAAATAGATAACATAGATAGATAGACAAATAGATTAAAATATCATCTACTACATATTAATTCAAATAAAAACAACATAAATATTTTAAATTAATGTTAAGAAGATAGTAACCTTTCAATGTTAATAGAATTAATTTGATGGTTTTGGTTTCATTTTTTTCTTCCTGCTTTGCTGGTGGTCTATACAAATTCTTAGTTTACATATTGGGTAATTCCTCAATAGTATTTATTTATTTATTTATTTATTTATTTATTTATTTATTTGCATATGGGCAGGAGGCACCAGCGATCGAACTCCAGACCTCCAGCACGGCAGGTCGGAGCTCTGCCTGCTGAGCCACGGCAGCCGCCCCTCAATAGTATTTAGTTGTTGAGTTAGCATATTGATTCTCCAACCTATTCCAGCCTCCATCTTTGCTGACTAATAATGAAGGCTTCAGCAAATTATTTTAACAGAAATCATTGCTAAGGTCACATAATTCAGATAATTAAATGTTGGTATATATTGTATAACTGTGTAGATGTTCTCAATGCCAAAGGTGTGAGAGCCTACCCTACAAATATGCTATACTCAATTCCTTGCAGGCCATTCCTTCTTTCTAACATGACTGAGATAGAGAGTCAGATTAAGACCTGATGCTTGCCTCTAAAGAGCTAATAAGCCAATGCAAGAGAAGACACTTAACAGATAATGACAAGAGAATGAAATAACTACATCTGAGAAGATGGCTGCTGGAGAATAAGTCTGAATGATAAAGGAAAAGGCTCTCCCAGTTCTCAGCATTCCCACCATAAGTCATCTTCCACCAAACAAAAATAATAAAAGGGGAGCTTATCTTTAAAGAAACTTTAAAAATCATCCTAGATACTCCAAGGATTCTACTGTAAACATTGGCATTTTAAAATGCTCTGCAGGCTCTGACATTTGGGTGATCCTCACAAACCCTGATTGCCCTCAAGCCCCACAAAGTCACATACAGAGAACTTGCAGAAAGAATCTGAACTCTGGGAATAGAACTAAAGTGAGACTGACCTGCATGGAGAGTAAATCACAATTTTTCTTTTTAAAATATGAATGGGAAAAGGAGGAGTCAGTATAGAAGGAAAACCAAGAACATGCAAGACAAAGACCAAGATAAGCAAAATATAAAAACTAATTCCAAGGGAAGCAATGAGAGACAGAAAGAGAAGAGAAAATATTACTTCCATAAATCAAAATATGATGCTAAAAAAGGGGAAATAATCATATAACATGAAAGAATCCTAAGACAGCAAAAGTATAATGCCCAAAATTAAAAATGTTAGAAGGAGCTAAAAAGGAAAGCTAAAGAAATATCCCAGAACATAGATCAGAAAAACAAAGAGAGAGTATGAGGAAAAATACATAAAGGATTAATCCGTAAGGGGTTCAACATTTATTTTATAGAAATTTCAAAAACAGAGAAAATGGATAGGAGAAAATAAACAGAGGATTATTTCCCAACACTAAGGAATGATACAAGCCTTAGAATATAAATGGACAGCAACAAAAGAACAAACCTTTATACTTCTTCAGAAAATACTAAGAATAAAGAATACATAAAATATTTGAATACATTTTCTCCTACAAAAGAGCAAAAGTCAGACTGGCATCCAATATCTCATCAAAAATACTACACATTAATTTAAAAAATGGACATCAACTTCAAAATACTGAGGAACTTAGAATTCAACTTTAGTCAATATATCCATCAAGAATGAGGGTAGATGAGAGTATAAATTATTTTCAGATATACAGAGGCTTGAAAATTTAATTGTCCACACACTATTTCTTGTAAATTCCTTAGAAATTGTGGACATTATAAGTGGCATTGAAGGCTGTGTTAAGGATCAGCCAGAATAAACTGCAGACACAGACCTGCTGTGAGATTCTCATTTATGTGGCCAAGGAAACTAAACTTAATACAGTAGCCATACAGAGCAGATGCTGCAAATCATTGTGTGGTTTTTCTCTGCATCCTTTACCTCTATGGGGCACATGGGCTCTGATGAATCTCCAAAATTGCTGTTAAGCTACAATTCTTTTATGCTATGATTTCATTTCCAGTCTAGAACTTGACCTAGCTATCTATGTATTTCCATTCAAAGAACTATTTAGAAAATCTAAGCCTTAGTGACTTAGTTAGCCTTCCTGTGAAAGAGAAGGCTGGAGGGTAAATCTGGGGAAAAATTTAAGATATTTGGTCTATATGTCATCCTAACTTCCTTGTCTTTTGAACACATGCAATGACCTGTGCTCCTTTATCATAATATGCTTCATCCTTCTATAACATATATATATAGAATTTTAATAATTTGGTTTTAATCTAATCTATTGATTCTGGACTTGAAAAAAGACTCATGTTTTTAAAATTTTAATAAAATTTAATAATTGTGGGGCAAGTTAATGGGAGAGGGCTGCTAGGTGTATCCCTGGCTTCACCAGCAGATGTCTTTGGTGCCAAGGTAAACAGTAAAATAGGTAAAGCTCGAATCTTTCACTATTTGTAGGTGATAACTTCAAGTCACATATTGCCAAAAACTCTGAAGAGTATAGGAAGAGAAGTTTGGGTAAAACATTTCTGAATTTGAAGTACACAAGCAAGCTGGCTTTTCCTTGAAAATTCCTATAGTGTCTTAATAATGTAAAAGTGATGAAACTGGGAATTATGAAACATTGCAATTAGAGATGAGGCTAGAATTTGGAGTTCAAGGGTCTCTAGTTACTATTTCTGTTTTGTTTATAGGCCTTGGTCAAAATGAGGTAGGTAAGGAGCATCTCTATAACTAAGCACCCTCTGTTTTTTTCAAACATAATATCACCATTCTTTCCAAAGTATTTGGAAAGCAAACCTGGACTCTGCATTATAAATGTTGCCACAGGTGAACAAGACATGGCTTTGGGTACTAGTAACAAGCTCATTCTAAAATTGCTCTGAAAAGTGATATATTGTATTTACTATTGTTTTTCTTCATTTCTTTAAACATGATTATACTTAATTGATAGTTATGTAAAGGGGATATAAAGTTAATCATTCGTGACTCTCACAGATTTAAAAACTGAGCAAGATGATTCTTAGTGACCTGAAAACTTCATGTGACAGAAAGAAACCTGAATTTCATTAGGTAAAACAGCTTTATGCCTAGCAATTCTTGTTGCTTTTGTTCTGCCTGAGTGTGCACTACCTGCCCTTTGCAATGGAGTAAACTACTCATTAATTTTGTATATTTGGCTTGTGACATTTTCCATTTTCAAAATCCTTGTGATAAATTACACGACATTGTGGAAGCAACTATAGAACAAAACAAAAACATACCACATGTGGTTGGCTAACCAGGCTCCTGTCAAGCAAAATTGGATGATGTGTTCCCATGGTTTCTTTTGAGTAGTAAAAGAGAAAATATATGCTCAAAAGCACCATTTTTGTAAATTGCTGAAAAGTCTTATTAGTGTAGCTCAGGATACATTTCAGAGGCAAAAGAGCTACAAGAAAATCAAGTTATACTTTTTTCTTTTGCTAACAAAGGAAAAAAATGTTCTTTACAAGAACATGAAGCAGAAATAATAACAGGTCTATTTTTCTCATTCAAAAATAAATCCCAGTGAGGGAGAAGATATTTTAACAAGTGACTATTCTATCCTACCTTGCCAAAGAAGAATTTTAAATAGCACATATTGTGAGTAGAGAAAGAAACAGAGTGCATAACAGAAAGAAAAGAACAGGCCATGGCCCTATGATGCAAGAGATTGAGCATCTTCAGGTGTCACCTAAAAAAGAGGCACTGCTTAGGACAAAGTAGGAAGACAAAGTCTGGAAATCTAATCATGACTAAAGGGATTTTAAAGAGAGCTTTAACTGAATCAATGGGATGAAAATACCTGCAAGAAGAGGATTGTACATAAGGCCTTAAAATAGGGATCTGGGAAGCAAGTATTTGGCAGAATTTTTCCACGCTCTCCAAAGCAGAGAAAAGCTAACTCTATCTGGATGGCTAAAAAGCAGGTCTCTTGTTCATCAGGCCTTCCAACAGCCTGCAGAGTATTCCACAGCTACTTTCTGATTATCAACTCAACTGCTTGTGTTCTTGTAGATAGGAAGCGGAGTGTTCTGATAGATGACAAAAAAAAGAAATATCAATTTTAAGTAAACAAGTTGGAATTTCAACATTCATACCAGTTACTCATCAGTCCCCAACAAGCAGAGCAACTTTGAAAAAAAATTTATTTTTCTTTGTCCAAAAGCTGGAGACTAGACCTCAGCAATATTGAACTTGACTTTAGCTCTGTGATTCTAAAAAATAGGGAGGGTTGAGAAATCCACTCTCCCTTGCCCACCCCTTGTATATTCCAGAAAATGCCTTACTACAAAGAATCCTTCTTCCCCACAAGACTTAAATGGAGCTCACTCATGCCCATTGATATTTACTTATTAAAAAAAAACAGACACAGACCCTCCACATTACCACTCTTTTTCTCATAAATGAGTAGCTGAAACTGCTTGTCCCCATTGATCAAATGAAACAAAATACATGTTAGCCAAATTTTCATTAAGATTCTTTCTTTCCCCCAGGTCTGAACTTTGGGTCACCCTCTCAGTATACAATCCGTCCTTAATAGCCACTTCAAAGATCAAGTTATGCTCAGAAAAAAATATTCTCTGATCAACTACCCCATCATGCTATCCTTTCATCCTACTTCCCTGTACTAACCCACTCTATTTAGCCACTTTACTCCTCCCTACAAAAGCAAAACATTTTGCCTAATCTTGAGACCCTTGTGGATCTTATGGTCAGAGCAATCTCCTTATTACAAGAGTCCTCCCACCCCTATTGCAATAGTTCCTCCCACCCAACTGCCCTGCAGTAATCCTGAAGTCTCTCCTTACTAAGTTCAGATTTGTTTTTTATTCAACACCCTGAATCACTATCCACTCAACTAGGCTTTATGAGCAACCAGCCTGGTTCCTTCTCTAACATTGTTGTGCCAGTTCAAAAGCACAAGGGAAGATTTTTAAATGGCCCAATACTCTAACTATTGAATGATGGTATGCTATCTATCCAGTCTCTTTCTATTTTATTTAAATTTTGTTATATTGTTACAAACTTTACTTAAAGCAAAATTGCATAAAACATATCATCTATCTACACTCCCAGAACTTGTACAAACCACCTCCCTCTCCCATAGCTGTCATTATGATACTGACTGTACCGTCACTAAATTCCAAACTGCTTTCCAAATTAGGAGAGCATTTTCAAGAAATATTGGTGTTGCCATAGTTGCACATTTTTGCCTCTCAGGTAGATGTGCATAAACACAAATTTATGTAGCTGTAACTTATCCACTGGACTATAGGATCTATGAAGATAGGGACCTCTGCTCATTTGAACATATTATCCTATCAACAATTCTTATGTGACTATGTACCTGGTACATGGTAAGGGTTAATAAGTAATTGTCAAATTCCTGAATGAATGATGTCATTAAACATTCGAATCACATAATTAATTCTCCCTATTCCAAATCCATGCTCACCACATGACATTCTAAGAGGTTAATTTCCTAACTTTAAAAGTATAGCATGATTATCCATGACAGACACCAGAGTTCAATTCCCAGAGTCTGCCTACCCCCCCCAAAAAAAGTATAGTATGATTATATATCTAATAATTCAAATTGTTAAAGCTTTCTCCAACAATGGTGCCTCTTTTTGCTGACTTTTCTGGGTGGCACATACATTTCTGCTTAAACTTCCACATATAAAACCCCCTCCAAATAATTAAGCAATGCTCTTACTAAATTTTGCCTGATGCCTAGGATATTTAAGAGCTAGGTAATTATTACATGAACCCCTGTGAGACAGGTAGCAAATTCAACCTGGTAGTCGTGATAGAACAGCACTCCTTGAAAGAGAAACATTATTTCATCCAAAGCAATATACTTTCACTCAGGGAATTAGAGCCTATGTTCTGATTAATCCCAAAATTTTTTAGTGTATTCAAAATATTTATATCACAAATTCTATAGATGTATGCTTACATAATATTTCATGCTTAGAAGTTCTAGAATAGTTAATTTTAATTATATATTCATTTCGCTATTACTCTTCAGAAATGTATTTTTTCAGGGACCATTGTGAAGTTTTTAAAATTATGATCTTCTTGATATTTAGTTAAAAAATAAAATGCTTTATTTATGTCTGTAAATAAGTTCATGATAATCACCTGAGGAAAAAACAACTAATTTTTTTTAAAGTACTGACTCCTTATAATTCTTATTATGGTAGCCCCATATTATTAAAACAAAATTGGGGATCCAAGCCATAATTGAAATTTTAGCTGTTTTAGTCTACCTTTATTCATTCTTTCATTACTGTACATTTTTAACTCTTAAGAAAGAAACTTCAATTCTAGAGTGAATTTATGAAATAAATATGTGAGAAATGAAGCAATTAATATTTCACTAATTTAGTTTTTACTTTTAAAAACACTTAAACAGAATTCATTATATTCTTTTTCCCCAGAGATGCCCTTCATGTTTTTTTAAATTAGAGAAGTTGTAAATTCACAGACTCATCATGTATAAAGTACATGATTTCTATATAACACCCTATTATTAACGCTTACACTCATGTGATACATTTGTTACAATTGATCAAAGTGCATTTTTATAACTGTACTATTAACAATAGTCCATGGTTTAACATAGGGTTCACTGTTTGTTGTGCGGTTCATGGATTTTTTTTAAATTTTACTCTAATAATAATAATATATACAACCTAAAATTTCTGCCTTTTAATCACATCCAAATATATAATTCAGTGCTGTTAATCAAATTCACAATTTTATACTACCATCACCACCATTCACTACCAAAATGTTTTCATCATCCCAAACAGAAACTCTGAATGTTTTAAGCATTAACTCCCTATTCCCTACCTATACACCATCCACTGGTAACCTATATTCTGGATTCTGACTCTATGATATTTCACTCACATGATATCTTCAAGCTTCATCCATCTTGTCATATGTAGCAGAACTTCATTCCTTTTTATGGCTGAATTCCAATGTACGTATATACCACATTTTCTTTATCCATTCATTAGTTTATGAACACTTGGGTTACTTAATGCTACTATGAATATGAGAGTACAAACATCTGTTAGAGTCCTTGCTTTCACTTCTTTTGGGTATTGTTCTAGTTTGCTAGCTGCCAGAATGCAATATACCAGAAATGAAATGGCTTTTAAAAAGGGGAATTTAATAGGTTGCTAGTTTACAGTTCTATGGCTGAGAAAATGTCCCAGTTAAAACAAGTTATAGAAATGTCCAATCTAAGGCATCCAGGGAAAGAGAAGGCTGATGAAGATCAGGGTTTCTCTCTCAAGTGGAAGGGCACATGCCAAACACAGTCCAAGTTTCTCTATCCTCTGGAAAGGCACATGGTGAACACAGTCACGGTTTCTCTATCAGCTGAAAGGGCACATGGTGAGCATGGAATCAAGTGCTAGCTTTCTCTCCTGGCTTCCTGTTTCATGAAGCTCCCCAGGAGGCATTTTCCTTCTTCATCTCCAAAGGTCGCTGGCTCGTGGACTCTCTGCTTTTTGGTGCTGCAGCAGTCTCTGCTCTCTCCAAATCTCTTTCTTTCTCCAACATGTTTCCTCTTTTGTAGGACTCCAGAAACTAATCAAAACCCAACGACATGGGTGGAAACATGTCATCACCTAATCCAGCTTAAAAACCACTCTTCCTTGGGTTACATCTCCAGGGAGATGATCTAATTTCAGATTCAAATTTACAGTATTGAATAGGGATTATTCCACCTTTACAAAATGGGATTTAGATTAAAACATGGCTCTTTTAGGGGACATATATCCTTTCAAACCAGTACAGGTATATACCTAGAAATGGAATTGCTGGGTTACTTGGTAATTCTGTACTTACTTTCTGAGTAACTGACAAACTCTCTTCTACAGTGGCTGCACCATTTTACATTGCCACTAACAATGAATGACTGTTCCTATTACTCTGCATCCTTTCTCACACCTGTAATTATCCATTTTGTTAATAGTAGCCATTCTAGTGGGTATGAAATGGCATCTTATTGTAGCTTTGATTTACATTTCCCTAATGGCTAATGATGTTGAACACTTTTTCATTTGCTTTTGGCCATTTGTATAACTTATTTAGAGAAATGAATACTCAAATTTTTACTCAGTTTTAAATTAGATTGTCTTTTTGTTGTGGAGTTGAAACATTTCTTTATGCATTTGGATATCAAACTCTTATTGGATATGTGATTTCCAAATACTTTCTCCCACTCTGTTGGTTGTCATTTTACTTTCATGATAAAGCCTACTGATGGACAAAAGTTTTTAATTTTAATAAACTCCCATTTATCTATGTTTACTTTTGTTGCTTGTGCTTTGGGTGTAAAGTCTAAGAAACCATTGCCTCATACAAGGTCCTAACGATGCTTCCCTATATTTTCTTCTAGGAATTTTATGATTCTTGTTCTTACATTTAGATCTTTGATTCATTTTGAATTCATTTTTCTATATGGTGTGAGGTAAGGGTCCACCTTCATTCCTTTGCATAATGAGACCAATTTTCCCAGCACCATTTGTTGAAGAGACTATTTTTTTTCAATTGGGCAGTCTTTGACCTTTTATTAAAAAATCACTTCACCATAAATGTGAGGGTTGATTTCTACACTCTTAATGTGATTCCATTGGTCTATACATCTGCCCTTTAGTGAATACCATGCTGTTTGGATTACTGTGGATTTGTAGTAAGCTTAAGATCAGGAAGTGTGAGCCCTCCAACTTTGCCTTTTTGAAGATGGTTTTGGCTATTCAGGATCCTTGCCCTTCCATATAAATTTGATGACTGGCTTTCCATTTCTTTGAAGAAGACTGTTGGAACTTTGATTGGGATTACATTGTATCAGTAAATTGTTTTATGAACAATGAATTGATATCTTAACAATATTTAGCCTTCCAATCCATGAGCATGAAATGTCCTTCCATTTATTTAGGTCTTTGATTCTTTTATTAATGTTGTAAATTTTTCTGTGTACAAGTCCTTTACATCTTTGGTTAGATTTATTTCTAGATAATTGATTCTTTTAGTTGATTTTGTAAATGGAATTTATTTCTTGAATTTCTTCTGATTGTTCATTACTAGTATACAGAAACACTACTGATTTTTGCAAATTGATCCGTACCCCACTACTTTGCTGAATTTATTTACTAGCTCTAGGAGCTTTGTTGTGAATTTTTCAGGATTTTTTGTTGTAAGATCATGTCATCTGGAAATAAAGAAAGTTTTACTTCTTCCTTTCAATTTGGTTGTCTTTTATTTCTCTCTTTTTTTTTTTTTTTGCCTTTTCCTAATTGCCCTGGCTACACTTTCCAATACAATGTTACATAACAGTGGTGACAGTTGGCATCCTTGTCTTGTTCCTCATCTTAGAGGGAAAATTTTCAGACTTTCACCATTGAGTATGATGTTAGCAGTTGGTTTTTCATATATGTTCTTTACCATGTTGAGGAAGTTTCCTTCCAGTCCTAGCTTTCTAAGAGTTTTTATCAAGAAGGTGTTGGATTTTGTAAAATGCTTTTTATGCATCAATTGAGATGATGATTTCATTTTTTTCTTTCATTCTGTTCATGTGTATATATTACATTAATTAATATTCTTATGTTGAACCAACTTTGCATACCTAGCATAAATCTCACTTGATCATGGTGTATAATTCTTTTACTGTGCTCTTGGATTTGGTTAGCTATTATTTTTGGTGAGGGTTTTTGCATCTATATTCATAAGAAATATTGGCCTGTAATTTTCTTTTCTTATGGTATCTATATTCTTATCAAGTATGTCAAGTTATTAGGTAATGATAGCTTGTGTTCAGAATGGAAGAAAATAAGACAAAGAAAGAAAATGATATAAGTTTATAATATAATAGATTTGATAGATAGGGAAGGAGTGAAAGAAAGAGAGAAGAAAAAGAACTAAAGAAAGAACAAGGCAAGGCAAAGGAGGGGAAAGAAAAGGAGATGAAAGGAAAGGAGAAGGAAGAGGGAATGGGTGAGAGAAAGAGGAGGAGGAGGAGAAGGAAGAGAGAGGGGAAGGTGGGAAGGGTAGAGGAAGAAAGGAGAAAAAGAAAGGAAAGCAGAAATGAAAAGGAAAACAAGCTGACCCTGGACCTTAGACTAATAAATGGTAATCAATTTTAAAGATTATAAGGGAATGTACAACTACCCATCTAAAGCTTGAATCAAAAGGAGACAATACCATTTTGCATAGATGCTTTTCTTCCTTAACCTGCCTCTTAAATGTTTTTCTACTCCCAGGACTCGGTCCTACACCATTCTTTTCTCATTTTATATCTTCCATGTAAACCACCTCCCTTCAGTGGCTTCAATTGCTTTGTACACATCAACATTTAAAACTTCTAACATTCATATTCAATCTATCTAAAACTTTTTTCACTGTACATCACCAAACCTCAGAAAAATCTGTAAAAGGAGTTATCAACTCCTTCCTCCTTCTCCACCCTCTTTTTCCTATTTTCTTCATTTAGAAAACTTTCATTGTGCTCAAAGATGACTTCCACAGAGATGATTCCTGAATTCACCTACCCAAAAGATATAGGTACTTCATTATATGTCCTTACACCGTGTCTTTCCTTCACAGTTCTAACTTCAGTTACAATTTCATTAAGTATGTATGTGATAATTTCAGTAGAAATCACCCTTTTTTTTAACCTTTTTTGTGAAAAATAACATATATACAAAAAAGCAATAAATTTCAAAGCACTCTACAACAATTAGTTGTAGAATAGATTTCAGAGTTTGATATGGGTTACAATTGCACAATTTTATGTTTTTACTACCGGCTGCTCCAAGACACTGGAGAATAAAAGAAATATCAATATAATGATTCAGCAATCATGCTCATTTGTTAAGCCTGAACTTCTCTGTATATCTCCACCATCATCTTTGATCTTTCTTCTACTCTTTAGGGGTATTTGGACTATGTCCATTCTAATTTTTTCATGTTGGAAAAGACTGTTGGTAATATGGGATGGGGGATTGAACTAACTGATGTTCTGGAAAGGCTGGCCCCTCTGCATTTCAGGATTTATCTAGTCTAGGAACCCATCTGGAGGTTGTAGAGAAACCACCTCTTTTAGTTTGCCATTTATTTCCACTCTTTCCAATAGATAGTAGATGTTCACAACATATTTATTGAATGAAAGAGTAAATATAACACACTCTTAAATATTTATTCAATATCTATATTTCTTGTAGGATATAAAGAGATAAGGGACTTTGTTTTGCTCACACAGTCTTGTAACCCTCATTCTAGCACATCTGGCACATAGTAGCTTTGAGTGAAAAATGGTAGATAAATTAATGAGCAAATGGATTCCTGATTTAAAATTTAAAATCTGTTTCCATTTCCCTCCTGCATTGACTCTAATACCGTTAGGGGCAGATGTATGGATTTTATAGGGTATTGTAGAACATAGCTAATGAGTTTTTTTTCTTTCCATATGACAGTTCAGCCAATATTTAAAGAGTTCTCTTAAGTTCTACTTCAGTCTTTTCTAGTCCTGGATAAATATGTCTAGTGTCTTCAGTTATTTCACGAGAAAAAAAATGTGATCCTTCATTCCTCTGTACACTGGTTGTTACCTTATGACTGTTTTATTTTGTTTACTTCCTTTTTTAAAGTGTGGCACCAAGAACTGACTGCAGTACTCTAAGTATTTATAAACTGTGGAGCTGGGGGAGAAACACATAAGAAACAATTTATTAGAAAGCTGGTCCAAGATACATAAAAGTAGAACAAACTACAGCAATAAATGTTTGTTGTGAGCAAAGATTTGAGTGTACTGGGAAAGAGGAAAGTATAAGAAATCTCTATATAGCTTTATAAATAAGGGACAAAAATCTAACATAAAGGTAGTGATCAGATATTAATTAGAAGGTCTGCCATGGGGATGGACATTGTTATGATGGAGGGCAGTAATATATATTTTATGATGCCCCAGAGAGCCTAACTCTGTCCAATAGGTGAAATTTAAAAGGCAGACTATCAAGTTTAGTATTTAAACCAAATTTAATAGTAACTGATGCTTTCCATCAGTAGAAGAACTTACTTATGAGGAAATAAAATAACTATTAGTTTTATTTTGAAGCCTTTTATCACCTTCGGTGAAAATAAGGCAATCATCCTCTCTGCATTCTTCTGGAACATTATTCACAACTTGACCATTGTATTATCTCTCTGTAATGGATAGCATACAATCTGTCCTTCTGAGGTTAGGGATCTGAGGTTTTTTAGGTCTTTGTAGCACCCCTAGTGGCTAATACATTGCTTAGCACAAGACAGGCCCTATGTGACTCTGTTGAATGAATGAATGAATGAATAGCTTAGAAAATATTCATATACTTGAAAGGAGGCACCAATCAAATCATTTTTCAGTTTTATTACAACTCCAAGAAGCCATGCATCCATAGAGCCTTGATTAGTTTTCAAAGCTAATGGAAAGGAGTGATGGCAGTTAGTTTGTCTTTTCAGATACTGCAGAAGAATGTGGAAGTATGAGTAATATTGTTTCACCTATAAACAGTTTAGGATGGGAAAAAAGAAGTTGGTAATGGCCAGTGTATTTGATAAATCAAGATTTATCAAGATTATATATTTTGGAGTTAAAATATATACTTTTGAGATTAAAAAATCGTGAAATATTCCTTTCCCTCATGAGTAAAATAATTATGAAAGGGAACATCATGATTTGAATACATTTAAACATAGTAAATATCATGTTGCTTTCCTCAGTTAGAAATCATAACAGAAGTAGACTTGTGTAAGGAACAAATAATTACATAATATTAATACATAACAACCAGGTTATAAAATAACTCAATATCTCATAATTTTAAAAAATCAGTTACAACTCCTAAATACATTTGACTGCTATAATTGCTTACAATCTAGGAATCTTTATAATAGGCCTAACCTGATAACCATGCTCTGGACTTCAATTCTCCAAGTTTGTATATTATAGTTAATCCATTTGAGTAAAGCATGATAATATTTGTCTTTTTGTTTCTGACATTTTAAATAACACACTGTCCTTAAGGTTCATTCACCTAGTTGCATGCCTCACAACTTCGTTCCTTCATGCAGCCACTCAGTAGTCCATTGTATGTAAACACCATCGTTCCCCATTCCATTCCTCAGTTATTGTACCCTTAGGCCACCTCCATCCATTGTGAATCCTGAACACTGCCACTATAAACAGCAGTCTTAAGCCCACTCTTGGAAAACTTTCAACCTATCCTTTCACCAAACTGCTTTGTCAATATTGCCAATTGTCTGCATATTGCTAAATCTCACAGTCAGTTCTCAGTCATCATCTTAATTGCCCTACTAGCAGCAGCAATTGTCACATTTGACATTTTCTTTCATGATATACATTCATCATTTTGCCTCTAGGCACAGCAGTCTTGGTTTTCTTCCTCATCACTGGCTGCTTTTCCTTTGTTGATTGCAGTTCTACACAGGGGCATCCCAAGGTCCTTGACCTTCTCTTTTTTTTTCCTACATTTTCTGCTGGTCACCTTAAACTCTGCTGTGACTTTACAAATGACTACTCCCAATATTAAGTATTTGTTCCAGATCTTCCTTCTGAACTTTAGATTGATATTATAAATGCATCTTGATATTTCAAATTCAACATGTCCAAAACCAACTTCCTGATAAATTCTCTATTTTTTAGCCATAAACTAACTGTAGCCATAAGCCAGCTTTACCCTATTGCAATCTATCCATCCCTCAAGCTGTCCAGGCAAAAAAATATTAGAATCATCCTTGACCCTCTGTTTCATTCTGTTGTGTGAAATGAGGACAAGGCTGTGAGCCTCCTGGAACATTACATGGAAACAGAATAAACCAGGTCTGAGGCTCTGAAGTTTCAGGAAGTAGGTTTTATTGTCTATGGCCATAGGTCTCAGCCACATAACCTCTGAACGTCTGAGCCCTGAACAAAAGGTTAACATCAGTTTTTATAGACAGGATGACACATTAAAGACAAGGTAAACAATTGGCTAGTTTAAATCGGGAAGGGCACAAAGCTGGGTTTACAGAAGTGGATGAGTGGTTGGGGTGAGGGGGGCTTCACAGGGACTTTTCTTATCCTGTCTGCTGACTGACCGTCCTCAGGGCCTGGGAGATTTTTCAACAGGGAATGGCCCTTAGTAAACAGGGGCCTGCCTTCTGCAACAGGAAGTGGCTTTAACAAACAGGGGCTGCCTGCAACATTTCCCCCTTTGATGCTTGCCCATGCCAGTGGGCAATAGCATTACCTATATCTCATCCTCTTCTTGTTGCAGGTACTGGTATGTCCTGATCTGAGCTGGGCATGGGAAACAAGGTAGCCATGCAGGGTTTAGGTCCCTGCAAAGTTAGGGGGTGAGAGGGGGGTGAAAGTCTGTGCCCCACCTCTGTTGGCCCCAAGTTTTCTTCTGATGGCCCCTTTGCAACTCTACCTGTCTTAGGTTGTTCCTCCCCTGAAGTATCTTATCCATCTTTGGCTAACCAGCCATTCTCTGGGGCCAAGCAAGGTGATGTGGGATATGCAAGTCAGAGAGGGCAATGACCCCCAAGAGGGCCTGATCTGTTTCCTCAACAGCCTATGCCCCCTGGCATCCACAACAGCACCTGCTTTGGGATATCCTCACCTCCTGGTGGGGCTCTGGCTCTGGTCACATGTTTTGGGGAATCCAAGTTTTTTTCTCCCAGTGGGGGCCCAGCTCATAGCTTTGAGCAAGAGACAAATTGGATGGCACTAGCTCCCAGGAGGCCCCCACCTCAGCATAGCCAAGTGTTCCCCCCGATCTAGTATGCATCGCATTACCAGGAGGACAGCACTGGGAAAGGTGTCAGATTTGGTGGGGGAGGAGGGTAAAACTGTACATGTGTTGAAGGTCAGGTGGGCTTGGGAACTGTTTCCTTTTCTAGGGGTTATGGCAATAGACTTGACACCCTAGAGCAGCAAAAACAGCACTACTGAACCTGGCAAGGTGGGATTATAGCATACTGGGGGACCTTCCTTTAGGGTGCATACAGAATAATGCGGGTCTGTGAACTGCCCTGGCATGAATATTGGTTATAGTTTTCAGTTTTTCCCCAACATGGGTGGGATGTTTTGAGGCATGCATGGCATGTATCATTCCCCTTGGAAGGGCTTATGACCATGTCAAGTAGAAACAGGAGTGAGGCACATGGTGCTGGCTATGGAGAGTGCTACCACATGAAGGTACGATTAGCCTCAGGGAAGGAATGGAGACACACACTCTGGGCAGTGGTTAGGAAAGGGGAAGTTACCTGGGTAAGAGGGATCCCACCAAATTAGAGTAAAGTTGGTTTTCAGGAGGAACTCCAGGTGACCTAGTTCCAGAAAGGCTAAAACTGCTAAATGAAAGACAAGTGCAAAGAGCAAGAAAAGTCAATTAGTCCACAGACCTGTCCATGTGTTGATTTCTCAATCTTTGACCATGTGTAGCTCAGTCAGCTTCGTGGGTGACTGAGGCAGGGCACAGAGGTCTCCTTAGCCTTTGGCCATGTGTTGACTAGCTGCTCCCAGTGAGCTAGAGGAGGGCAATGACAGCCCAAGAGTGGTGAATTCACAGGATGGTCTTTGTGACTCTGACAGCTGTTGGGGATACTAAAACAACACAGTAAGGACCTCTCCAATAAGGCTGGAGGGGGCCTCTTTTTTTTTTAGGTCTTTTACCCACACCATGTTTCCTGACTCAACCTCATGTAAGGGAAGGTAGATGCTAAAGAGTTCGGGTACTGCTTTCAACACCTTCCCTTTTAGTTCACCTAAAATCTTTTCTAACTTTGACCATAATTTCCTTTTCCACAAACCTTTGGCAGCTTACTATACTTGTTCAGGCTTTGTCTTCCATTTTCCTTATGCTGTAACAGCGATTTATTTTATCTTAGGAAAAACTAATCTGCTTTTCCTTTTGGTAAAAATACATCCTTTTTATCTTTATACTTAAGTCACTACTTCAAACAAACATTTCACTACATACAATTACTATCAAAATCAAATTTTTCAGAATAAGGTTAAATACTTAAAATGCTTTAGTCAATGAATATTTGAAATCTCAACATACAATTTTTTTAATAAAAATTGATGGCACATTACAAGAATTTTTTTAAAAACCTTAAGGATAAAACTTGCAAGCAGGGAGTTTTTCAATATTAAACAGCTTCCCCAATTTAAAAATATGAAACATAAAACTAAAGGGGAGCCACAAATTTGGAGTCAAAGATAATGGGGTTTGGCTTAATACCTTTGTCTGGAAGAAAGGGATTAAATGAGGGTACAGAGGTGCCAAGGGAGCTGGGCACAGGTTTTCTGCCTTGCCCAGGGTAGGACCACTATTTACTTTATGATTATAATTTGGTTTACATTTTTCTTCATACATTCTCTTTATGTCATTATTTGACAAAATGTTAATACTTTTTAGGTTGACCCTAGCTTCAAGGAGGGCTCGGAACATGTCTCTGCAGGAAATTCTGTTATTGGTATTAGGGAACCATTTCCCATTACATCTTTTGGCCTTTCTTTTCCCTTTATTCCAGTTTCCCATGTCTCCCAGCTCTGTCATTTTAAGACACTGTTAAGTGGATTGCCTGCTTCTCCTAATAATAAAGTCATTACCAAGTGTTTATATGCTAGAGGTGCTGCCTTAATGATAGTATTTCTCTGTGAAGCACTGACAGGAAAGAGATGGTATGTGTCAGCCTCTCCCAATACAATTGCTGACTTTATAAGTTCCATTTTTAATTTCTGCATAGCATCTCACAAAGTGTACCAGGGTAGATTATTTCATGGCCACAAAGTGTCAGCAGGGCATTGCTTATTATAGCTTTGTGCAGCCAATGCCAGCAAGTTAGAACTTTTTCCAGTCTACCAACTAAACTCCTGAACAGAAGTTTGTATAAAGGGATTGGTGCTAATTCCTACAAGTTTTATGCAATCAGCATAGTCCAGAACCACTCCTCCAGCCCCTGCATCAGTAATTCTGACCATTCAGGTAATTAATGGCTCACCAGTTTTCTGAGTAAAATGCTAAGGATGTCAGTTATTTTTTGTTCTTTTATAGTGGTTTTGAAAGTAATCTGATTGCTCTGCTTTTTTTCTTTTTGCCTTTGTATTGGGCAAACTCCTATTTCTGGAGGATATTTACTTTTTTCTTTCTGACAAACTCTGCCATTTAAAATATTCCCATCTTTTTCATTATCTGCTTCATCCCACACATCACCATCCCACTTATCGGGGTCCCAATCAGCAGCGGCAGTGGCTGATTCCATATGTACTTTTCCTTTGTTTCCTTTCCCTTATCTCTTTTCATGGTTATATTGGGCCACATGGACTGAGGCCCTTTCAGCTACTGACTGGTAATTACAAACTTGATTTCAAAACAAAATCTTTATTCTGCAGCATACACAGTTTCTCCTGTAATTCTGCCAATTTTTTTTCATAATTCATTTTTTCAAAGATTGCTCGATCTTTCTGTTCACACATTTTTCTATATTCCATTAACAAAGCCCATTCTCTTCTACACAGTTCAATTATTTCTTTCCTTTTTTTTAATGGAATGTTTTCTAGACACAGAGAAACCTGAATAAGCTTTCCCTGTTTAACTTTATTCCCCCAATTTTTACAGGGGCCTGTGCATTTTGCCCATTCCTTTGCAAATGAGGAGTAAGGTAAATCATCCCATCCTGGGATTTCTTCATTCTTTACTTTGAACTTAGAGGACATTTTAAAAAAATGACATTATTTCCTATCTTAGGTCCAAAGCTTATGGCTCACTATTAATCTATTTCAAGTAAATTTTGAAAAGGGGCTCTGACCTAAAAATTCCCAAATATCTTATAGCATTAGAAAGTACAAACCAGAGAAACCATTTAAATCTAAAACATTCTGCATACAAAAAGGACAAGAAACTGATAACTTTAAATTTATCTACAATGGTCCTAATAAAGCATTACAATATTCAGAAGAACACAGTCCATATTTTCTGCACAAATTTTCTAAAGCTTATTTTACTGACCTTTACCATTATGAAGCTGTGCTGAAACGTGAATCCTGCTCACAGTGCCAATTTTGTCACAGGAAAAGCAATGTGATATTTGTGGCCATTTAATTTATAGGTTCAGATTCACAGACAACACAGACTTCAGTGATATAAAAACAGATTTTATTAGGAAAGGAATTAAAGAAAATAATTAAAAGAGTCTTCAAAAATAAAGCATAGTTATATCACCAGATAAGATGGCACCAACACCTGAAGAGAAGTGCTGGAGAGTTTCAGAAGCAGCATTTTAACTCTCATTAGTAAAATGCACAGCAATCTTGGGGACAGCATTCAGAGTCTCCTTAGTTAAGATCCATAGCAGAACATAAGATTCTGATGAGGAGCTCTCCCTTGCTCATAAGATTCTTTTTCTCTTCTTTTCCTCAGTTTCTCCTCTTTCTTTTTCAAACTGCTTGTATGTGTTTTTCTTTCTTTCCTCTTTTTATGTTATCTTCACATAATAGTGGCCAAATAGGAGCTTCCTGGGACCTAGATATTTTTATTAAAGTGCACCACCTTCTGGGAGGATAATCAATCCTCCCAGCTAGAGGGCACATTTTAACTATTTCTTACCAAGGTCATGCAATGACAACATCAGTTGTACAGAACAGACTTTCTAAATGAGATAAATTTTTAAATCCATACACAGATGTTCTCCTCTTACCCTGAAATGTGAAAAATTTAATTTATAAGGTAGAGTAATGATAAGCCATAATACAAGAGAATTTCTTTTTATCCTCCCCAAAAGTGATCCACTTTAATTCAAGCAGTTTCCTAAGTTGGCCAGGGGCAGCTTGACTCCCCAGTCATTAGTAAAAGCTTTCTTAAAGTTAGATATCATGCACTGCAATGGTGTCTTACTGACTTACCCTCTCATATTGGTGGTGCCAACAATTAGGGAGAGGACTTACAGACAAACAACAAAGGGTTTTGAATGAACTGTCACTTCATTCGGTCTGGCCCTCCCCTAGCGGGGACATTGGGTGACTCTTGGTTTTGATGGTCTGGTATAAACCCCCAGCTGGCCCCCTTTTCAGGGTTGCCCACCCTGAGCCATATGAGGATTGCCACAAACTTACAGAATCTGAACTCACTTGTGGCCTGGTGCACTACTCCTGTGGCCCAGGACTTTCTTTCATTCACACAATCATATGCACACACTCCAACACTCCTCCCGCACCACCCTTCCTGAAAGCAGACCTAAAGACTTCCATTTCCCCTGGTCCTCCAACTGGAGTCCAGGACTCAGTCTCTGGGAGGTGATCAGGCTCCCCTTCCACTCAGGTTCCCTAGCCTTTTCCGAGTGGGTTGAAGCTGATGCACCCATGCGCTTACCAGTCAGACCGGCAGTGCTCCCAGGAACCTAATTCCAGAAACTGTCCCAGATCCATTGCCACTCCAGTGGTGACAAGTCCCCTGGCCAGGGAGGTTAGAATCTGAAAAATGGGGAAAAGCCTCATTGCCAGCACTGGATTCCATTGGGTCTGGGCACACCGCTGCTGCCACCATGGGTAAGGAAGGTAACAATGTCACCAGCCTCTCCATCCTGGATGAGCCCTGGAATTGTTGCATGAATCAGAGACAAGGTTGTAAGTCTCCTGGAATATTATGTGGAAACAGAACAAACTGGTGCTGAGACTCCAAAGTTTCAGGAAATAGATTTTATTGTCTATGGCCATAGGGCTCAGCTGAGTGGCTTCTGAAAGTCCAACCTCTGAACAAAAGGTTTACAACAGTTTTTATAGACAGGATAATGCATTCAAGACAAGGTAAATGATTGGCTGGTTTAAATTGGGAAAGGCACAAAGCTGGGTTTACAGAAGCAGATGAGCAGTTAGGCGGGAGGGGGCTTCACAGGGACTTTTCTTATCCTGCCTATTGACTGTTCTTGGGGACTGGGAGATTTTTCAACAGGGAATGGCCAAAGTAAACCAGGGCCTACCTGCTGCAACAGGAAGTGGCTTTAACAAACAGGTACTGCCTGCAACAATTCATACTCCACATCCTCTCATTTAGCTACTTCTAGAAGTTTTACCTTTAAAATGTATCTGGAATGTGACCAATTCTCAATATCTCATTCTGTTTTTCCATTATTTCTCATCTACTTTACAGCAATTGACTTCTAAATGCTCTACCTGCTTTTACTTTTACACCACCTTCAGGGTTACAAAAATCAAATCTTGTCGCAACTATTCCAAAACTCTCTAGATGACTACTGTCTCATTCAGAAAGAAAATGAAACTCCTTTCTATGTTTACAAGGCTCTACATGATCTGTTTTTCTCCCATCCCTATCCTCTAGTTATCTGTCTGAATGGCTCTTGCACTATTCTCTCCCTGAACCATTTGGTTCCAAAAACAGCTGCCATTTGCTATTCCTTAAACAAAGGTGGCATCCTCCTTTAGTGCTATTATATTGCCGATACCCCATGTCTGGAATTTTCTTCTCACAAGCAACTGCTTTGCTAACTTCCTCACAAATCTCAAGACTTTGTTCAGGTTTCAGATTTTTAATGAGATGAACTCTGATTACCATCTTGAAAACTGCATCCATCTCCAGCTCCCTTCCCAATGGTGTTCCCTGCTTTTCTTTCTTATTTATTTCTCATCACCATTTAACTATTGTATAATTAACTATTTTATTGTGCTTATTTTTCATATTCATGTCCCATTATAAGGATATGACTTTTGAGCTGTTTTGTTCAATGGTATATTCTAAGCATACCATGTAATAGGTATAGATTGATAAAAATCTGTTATTGAGTGAAAGTTAAAAAATACTGACTAATTTAAAAAGCACTTGCTGAAACCTCCATCTTTTAAAATCAAATATCAGACTAGAGATTTCATTATTTTGTTTTTAAATTGTCATATCTAATTATAGTCTGTGTATCACAAATGAACCCATTTCTTTCTGATTTGCCATCAAATAAGGTAATAAAAAAATGCATTATCTTAAGTTCCCTTATTCCTATCATTGAGTCACTGACCTTCATCATCTATTGCCAACAAAATTTCTTTATGGCTAGGTCAGTTTGGTTTTCCATTAACTGCTACCAAAGCAAACTTTTACAATAAACCTCCACATTTATGATTTGATTTATCTATGCATCTAAACATTATACCTGTCTGAGAGGCCCAAAATGAGATTCAACTAATAACAAAGATGGTAACTTATGGGTGACTGAATTTGGGATTTTTAAAATATATAGTTTTCTGTATTACTGAAATAATTTCAATAGCATGAGGTATAATGATATTCATAGAATTGCTGGATTTCTCTTTTTCCATTCCATCTCCATTGGAATTATACTACCTAGGGAAATACAAGATAAAGGTGTTGCTCTTGAATCAGTGGGAAGCTGTGGCATTGCTTATAAGAGAGCTCTTTCCTTTGTTGTACATGCCTCTGTTTGTGTTATGTGTTCAAGTGTTAAACTTTTTTATTATTTATTTTATTTTATTTTATTTATCATTTTATTTTATTTTATTATTTCATTTTATTTTATTTTACTTTACTTTATTTTATTTTATTATTTCATTCTATTTTATTTTTACATGGGCAGGCACCAGGAACCAAACCTGGGTCTCTGGCATGGCAGGCAAGAACTCTGCCACTGAGCCACCATTGCCCACCCAGGGCTAAACTTTGTTATTAATTATTTGACCACAGCTACTGATTGGTAGATTACATTTCCAAAATGCAAGAGGATGAGCTTAGAACTGGAAATCTATTTAATACAAAACAATAAGAAAATACAACAGAACACTGACATAACCTAGAGAGAGGACAAAAATTTTGTCATTTGGTACTGGCAAAGAATTAGAGTAAATTTGAGAATAATTTGAAAAGATTTAATTTACTATTCTTGTGTCCACATTCATGAAATAGTCTATCATTTTTGTAAGCTGTCAGCTTTTGGCAACAGGATTATGATAACAGCTGTTTTGGTTTGCTAATGCTGCTGGAAAACAATATACCAGAAATGGATTAGCTTTTACATAGGGAATTTTTAAGTTACAAATTTACAGTTCTAAGGTTGTGAAAATGTCCAAATTAAGGCATCCAGAGACTGATACCTTGACTTTGAAGAAAGGCCGCTGGCATCTGGAACACATTTGTTAGCTGGGAAGACGTGGCTAGTGTCTGCTGGTCCTTGCTCCTAGTTTGTTGCTTTCAGCTTCTGATTTGAGCGGCTTTCTCTCTAGAAATCTGTGAGTACTCCTTAGCTTCTCCAGGGCAAACTCTGGATTTCATTTCTTAGTTTAGCATCTCCAAATATCTGTCACCTTGTTTCAACTCTCTGCTCCCTGTGTTGGCTCTGAGCTCTCTCCTTATTTTTTGCCTTTTATTCTCTTTATACAGGGCTCCAGTAAAATAATTGAATACCACCTTGAATTAGGTGGGCCACAACTCCATGGAAATAACAAAAAGCCCCACCCACAATTGGATGACTCATATCTCCATGGAAACAACCTAATCAAAAGGTCCCACCCATAATAGGTCTGTCCCCACAGTATTGGATTAAAAGATCAAGGCTTTTCTGGAGTTCATAACATTTCAAATCAGTACAACATCATAACATAAATTAGGTGGGTTTTATAAATGGATTATCTATTTCCTAAAATAACCCACACCACTAAAAATCATCTGGTCCCTTAGTCTTTTTTGGAATAATAGTTTCATAATTTCAAGTTCTTCTACAGTTATTAGTCTGTCCAAGTTTTCTCCTTCTTCAGTAGGTTCTGGCAATATATGTATTTTAAACATGTTTCTCAATCCCTCAATAATTTCTAATGTAATCTCATAAAACTACATATAATAAAACATGAGCTCCATAGCCATGACTGTTAAAAGTTATTAAACTTCTTTTTGTCTCCTAATATCATCCTTAAAATAAACATAAAAGCAGTACTTATTTCATCCTGTTTTTGTAAGGGATAAAAGAGTTGCTACATGTCAAACTCTCAGAATAGCACAACAAGCCCCTAATTAATCTTTATTATTGTTTTTTATGCTATTAATATTATTACCCTCTATTAAAATACAAATGTCTCCATATTTGTCTGTCACTTGTCTTATTAATTATTTTTTCTATTTTTAATTCATTCATTGATTTAAATTTCCAGAGGCTTATTTATTTCATTGTTTCCCCTAAAGTAATCACAATTTGCCCATCCTTTTATTTCTTCCATCTTGGGTCATTTATTTTTGCTTTGTCTGTTGGAATACTTCCTCTCACAAGTGTCATAAAATTTAACCCACTTACTGGCCCAGTGCTTGAAGTGTTTGAAAATAAAGGAGATTCAGGCACTGTTTGATCGAGGCTTCAGCTCTATTATTTTTGCAGTTCCTTCAGCTCTGCAATTGTCTCTTTGTTTGCTCCCTCCTTAGGCTGACTGTCCTCATGATTGTGGGATATTTACAATCAGCAAGCTAGGCTCATCCAGGGAAAGGTAGAAAGGGTTGTTTCCTATAAACATCAACTGAAAATATGCGAAGTCACTTTTGTTAAACCATCCTTCAAATGTTAACAAGGACCAAGGTAAAGCAGGCACTAATTGGCTTAGGACTGAACCAGCTACTGGCAGGGGAGATAAGCACCTATAAGGCTGAAATGGGATAAAGAACCAAAAACCTTGGAGTTAGTACAAATGAGGGAAAAAGAAGCTAAAGTCAGTTGCCAGTCATGGCAAGCTAAAGTCAGTTGCCATCTTGTATGTTCCAGACCAGTCAAGCTCCTAGATAAGCCCAACCCAAATCAACATACATGGATCTGAGACTTATCAACCACAGATCATGATGAATAATAAAATGGTTGCTGCTTTAAGTCACTACATTTTAGAGGTTTGTTACACAGTAGTACATAATCAAAGCAATTGGTAGAACATTTCTATAATTTCCACAGTTTGTTTTTCTTCTTATGTGTCCTTGAATGAGGAGTTTTCTATTCATATTCAGTTTTTGCTAACAGAGTGTGTGCACATTGTCTTTGGCCATGTTTATTAACAATCTGAGATCTGATCGAATCATATTCCACAGTCTATAGCAGGTTTCATAGGTTGATGAACCCAGCTTACTACCTAAGTCCCACTATCTCTTGGAGCATCCACCAAGAGAGGTGATGCAGCACTTGGTTGGGATCAACTCTTATACCTGTTAATTGTCACATACTAGTTGTATGTGAAAAGATACAATTCTAAATCTCAGCTCCTACCTATAATACATTACATGGGAAGACCTCATTTCTAATATGACTGCTATTCTCACACATGTTCCATTTCCTACAAAGACAGCCAGCTCCCAGAAACTTTTCTATCTTTCACAAGATTTAGAGAAAAGAGGAATTACTATTAAATGAGATACCACAGTTTCCAGTTCTCAGTCTCAAAAAAAAAATCATGCAGGAGAAAGTGTTTATTTTGCATAAACTTTAGATGTATTTTACCAGTGTCAAAAAAAAAATAGGGAAAAAAGGTATGTTTCCACTTTGTTTTATTTGTTTTTACACTGGCAGGCACCAGGAATTGAACCTGGGACTCCAGCATGGAAGGTGAGATCTCTGCCTGCTGAGCCACCATAGCCTGCTCCCCATTTTCTTTTGAATAGGTAAATTTGTTGTGGCCTGTCAACAAAGCACAGATAGCATGGAAAAGTTCTACTGGTTATGCCATTAGTGACAATTCCTACTAAAATCTGGTCAATGGTAAACTGTAAGTTTCAATTTTTTTGGTTAATGTTTAGTATTATCGGTTATTACTTAATTCTTTCATTGAAATTTGGAATGGCTATTAGACAATTAATCTCACATATTTTAGTCACAGCTTTTACTGGTACATGATATCTTAAAATTTCTAGTTCTCCTTATTCCCTTCTTGTACATGGCAAAAGTAAAAATAACATATGAATATGTAAAAAGTATATAAACATATAGAAAAGGTGAAAATATGGAAAGAAAAGGAGAGGATGGAAAAGAAAAAAATAATAGATAATGGATTAAAAAAATAATAGGTAGAGAGGGAGGAAGTTTTGAAGAAAGCAAAGGATTTCCTCATCATGAGTGGCAACAGTTCGTATTTCTTTGTCTTCACTATAATCACACTGCATAAATGGCTTATTTGTTCTCTCAGCAGGTCTAGTTCTGGAAACAAACCTGAAATATATATATTCTTTTTCAAGAATTTGTATTTGTATCTTCCACACTTCTTTTCAGTTTTGCTGAATCACTTGAAACATGACCCTCCCTCAAATGTCTTCATTCCCAGTAGTAGATTGTATTGGCCCCACCCTATCATCCTGATAGTTAATCCACCTCCCTTAAGTGCTTTCTATCAGAACCCCTGCCTTCTCTGAGCTAGTGAGCATGTAAATTATGTTTTGCTCCTGCTAACATGTTACCTAACCCTGGGTATGTGGATAACAAAATTGCATGCATTACAATGTACCTAAAAATGATAAGCATATGTAATTTAATATAGTTAGGACCATATGTTAGAGCACATTTTGAAGAGCTGTAAGGAAAAATAAATATGTTTTCCTTGTATTTTATCCAATATTCTTTTTTAATAATTTGTGAATTAAATACACATGTAAGGTTGAAAGTTTCAAGTGCCTTGTAAGAATTGTGGAAGAATATATTTGAGCCAAAATAGGCATTTTATTATTTTTCCAATAACTAAATATGTGGGGCTAGTTCTAACTGAAAGCATCAACAATAGAAGACTAAACTGAAAGTGTGACATTCTTCATATTTCTTTACTATTTTCCTTACTTTTACTCCTCTCCATTTCATATGTGTACATATATATATATTGAATATATATGTATATATTTATGTGTATATGGACCCATAAATAAAATATTGGAAGGGCTAAAGAAAATATATTTTGCCAGTAGTATACAATAAAAACTTCTTTTTCATTGAGAATAAATAAAAAATGTCTATGTAGCTCTTCTACTGAATCAAATACTGTAAAAGAGAACAAATGAAAAGCAAAATAGTTGATGTCAGAGAGATTCTACTATTAGAACAAATCTGAAGAGGAACAGTAAACAAGGGCTACAAAAACAAATCCACATATAATATATAATCTTAAAAAATAACAATGTCAGTTTTATTGCTGCAGAAATCATAGGTGTTGTCCCTTCTATTCTGAAATCTGCCTAAGGCAGAAATATGTTGGGGATAGCAAAATGTTGAATGATACTTTATCAGTAGTGACTGTTGGCCCTTCAGATGCAGACACTTTTCAATTTTCCCAGGACAGGAAAAAGCCGAGACAGCTAATGAAACTTTTTTTTCAAAGACAGCCAACAGAATCTCTCATTTCTAACTTGTCCCAGTATGAAATCAGCAAATTTAAGGGCCATCTGGAAGCAAAAGTTTGTAACTTTTAAAAATAGTGTCTTAATTTAGATTTCCAAAAGCAGAGTTTAACACAGGATTTAAGTGCAAGTGATTTATTTGGGAATTGTTCACAATTAGCAAGATATAGGCAGTGAGAATGGAGAAAAGTCAATAAAGTTTATTGGTTGCTAATATGTAGAACCAACTGTGGCTCAGTTCCAGTGGGGTCCTCTCTGAGCTCATGTAGAATACGTATCAGAATTTTCCTACTGAGATGCTGGGGAATTTATTTATTAATTTTCATCCCTTATTAATTAAGGATTGGTCTCTGTTGTATAAGTTTTCCATCTCTAGGGCAAGGAAAGGCAGCAAGCTTAGTGTTTAGCTTGTTTGTTTGCATGTGACCTCTTGGGTGGGTTAAGGAAACTGACCATTTCTGCTACAAATAGGTTTAATTCAATTTGGTTGAAAATAGCTTTTCATGGGAGATATAATCCTTTATAATATAACAGGTTTTCAATTTTGATGCTGAATATATAACATTGCATTGCCAGTGTGCCAGGGCTTGCCATATATAATAAATATTTTAGATGGTTCTAGGGTAGATAATGTATCTTTTGAGGATGAGCAGAATTTAAATGAAGAATGTCACAAAAAATAGAGAAAAGCAATTTATATTTTTTAAGTAGAAGTCAAAACAATGAGTCCAGAAAGTTGGCTGAAGAATGGCCTTCACAAACTTCTTAAATTTCTCTTCAAAAGATGCTATTTACTAAAGAGATCAAAGGAAGCACACACATTTTCAATGCCATAAAACCCAAACATAAACATTGTGCAATGGGTATTCCAACAAAAATCAATATTGCAAACTACTAAAAGTTTAAAAAGTGAATAGAATTGGGATTTTTTTAGAATTAATTTTATTTACTCCTATTCCATATCCACCAAATGTATCCCTTTCTCTTAACCCCCTTTTCTGCTAATCTCTAAGGTACTTCCTGCCTCAATGGATTTGTTGTTTCTAGGGATGTCTTATAAATAACATCATGTAACATTTGTCCTTAAGTGTTTTGTGTATTTCAATGAACATAATAATGTCTTCAGGGTTCTCTGAAGTTGAAGCGTGTCTCGGAATTTCATTGTCTCCTATGGCTGAATAATATTCCATTGGGTGCATTTACCACATTTTCTTTATCTTTTCATTCATTAATGGACACTTATGTGGTTTTCACATTTTAGCTATTGTTAATAATTCTGCTATGAGTATTGGTGCTCAATTTTCTGTTTAAGATACTGTTTTCTGTTTAAGAGCCTTTCTTTGGGAATTAACCCAGAAGTGGAATTGCCCAATCATGGAAATTCTACATTCAACTTTTTGAAAAACTGACAAATTGCTTTCCACAGTGACTGCACCATTTTACATCCCCACCAGCAATGCACTACAGCTCCAATTTTTCAATATCCTCTCCAATACTTCCTATATCCTAATTTTTTAATGCTAGCTATCCTTCTGGGTGTGAAGTAGTATCACTGTGATTTTGATTTGCATTTCCCTAATGGATAATGACATTAAGCATTTTTGCAAATGTTTATTGGCCAGTTGCACACCTTCTTTGGAAAAATGTCTATTTCAGCTTTGCCCCCTTTTTAACTGGGTTGTTTGTCATTTTGTTGTTGTATTGTAAAAGTACTTTAAATATTTCAATTATTAAGCCCTTATCCAATATATGGTTTCCAACTACTTTCTCCCATTCTGTAGGTTTTTCTTTTCACTTTAATGATGTCCTTTGATGTGCAAAATTCCTAATTTTGATAAAGTCTCATTTATTTACTTTTTCTTTTGTTGCTCTTGCTTTTGGTAAAGCATGAAAAAGCACTGCCTAACACAGGTCCTGAACTGCGGGTCCTGAACTGCTTCTCTATGTTTCATCTTCTAAGATAAAACATAGTTTTGGTTCTTATATTTAGGTTCTTATACAATTTTAAGTTTAATTTTTGTATATGGTGTGATATCTAGTTTTTGCATCAGCATTTATTGAAGAAACTATTCATACCACATTACATATACTCATGTAATGGTATATATGTAATGGTATATCCATGTCAAAAATCAATTGACCATAGTCATTATGCCAAAACTAAATGTCAACATGCAGGGGGCATTTGGTAGGGGTATGAATTCTTTTTGGAAGAAAAAGAAATGTCTTCATATTGATTATAATGGTGAAGGCATACCTATATACTTAGGTTGGATTGTATGATGTGTAAATAAAATTGTTTTAAGATGAACAGAGGGTGGTGTGATGGTGGTTCAGTGCCACAATTCTTGCTTGTCATGCTGGAGACCCAGGTTCTGGTGTCTGCCCATGCAAAAAAAAAGAGAGAGAAGAATTAAAAATAGAGAGAAACAAGTGCTGGAGAAAATGCAGAGAAAGAGATGTACTTTTTCACTCTCAGTAGGGAAATTGAGAAGTGCAGTCCCTTGGAGGGCAGTGTGGTAGCTCCACAGGAGGCTAGGGGTGGGTTGCAATATGATCTTGAAACTCCATTTCTCAGTATATACTTGGAGGAACCAAGTGTGGGGACATGAATGGACATTTGCACACTCTCCATGTGCAATGGTGGCAGTGTTCACAAACCACAATGGATGGAAGTGCCCTAAGGGTATAGTGACTGAGGAATGGAAAGGGAATTATGGTGTTTACATACAATGGACTGCTGAGGGGCTAAAAGAAGGAACCAAGTTGTAAGGCATGCAACTAGGTGTATGAACCTTCAAGACTGCATGCTGAATGAAATGTTAGGGATGAAAAGACAAATATTGTCATGCCTCAATCATGGACTAATTATAATATAAAAACTCAGTGAACTGTGTTAGTCATAGAGTCATTAAGGATTCCACATGAGACAGCAAGTCAAAGCACAGAAACAGATTTATCAGGGGAGGGAAAGTGGGGAAGAAGCAGAACAGAGCCACCAACACAGAAGTTTGTGGAATCTAGGAAAGTGGCCCCAACCCCCCTCTTGGGGGAGCTGCATTTTAAAGAAAAAATTGAGTAAACAAGATTGCACTAGCAAAGGAGCTTGTTGGCTTAGGGTATGATAGATTGAAGGGTATTTATGCATTCTTCTTCTTTGATGTGCACCCGCATGTCTCAGGTTGAGCGAGGTACCAATAGGGGAGGGTATTATCAGCAGAAATGGATTATTATCATATTTCTACTTATCTGGCATGTCTTTATTCACTATCTGGAGGATACCACACCAGCCAGTATGGTCAAGGAAGCTGGGGGGAAGGGGTAAAGGATTTTGAGGGGTCCCTGTGTTAAGAGTTCCTTTTGCTTTTAGAATTCTTTTTCTGAAGCCTAACAAACTGAAGTTGAGAGCATGGGTTATCAGACTGGAGCTTATTGTAAAGGGTCCTAGATTTGTAACCTCTCACAGTAGTCACATTAGAAATTGTAATGGTTATTTCTAAATTCTCAGTTACTGTGTTGTTTGTTTATAACTTGGTAGTTCCCAGAAACTTCAGGTATTTATGTGACACCTGAGATTCAGAGTTAGAGCTCTGAAGCTATGAAATTCAGCAGTACCCATACAGGAACTGTTTAAAAAGTGGAAAAAGTGATCAGATTTTGAGTAGAAATATGAAAGAAGCTGATCTGGATAGGACTAAGGTAAATCAGAATATGGGTAAAGGCTTATATCATCCATATTTTAAAACTTCAACTTCTGTATGAGACCAAAAGGAGAGATGATTATTTAGTGCAAATTTATATTTTGGGTAGTGTATTACCTAATTTAACTTGCATAATCAGTTTAGTTGAACACCATAAGTACATGGAATCTTGAATAGGGTGTGAGATTTGGTTGGTTTGTCCAGGTTATGTGATGCCCTGGCATATCCCAGAGAAATATGGGCAGTGAATAAAGAAGTATTTGCAAAGTCTCTTTGGGGGAAGGGGAAGAAAGGAGAAAATATTCAAATTCCCCATTTGGAGTATTTCTGATATTCTTGCAAGCAGTGGAGACAACCAAATCAACAGACCGAGCCCTTGATCTTGGGGTTTGCCCCTATGAAACTTATTCCTGAAAAGGATAGTTTAAGCCTACTTAAAATTAGGCCTAAGAGTCACTGCCAAAGAACCTCTTTTGTTGCTCAGATGTGGCCTCTCTCTCTAAGCCAACTTGGCAGGTGAATTCACTGCCCACTCCCCTACATGGGACATGACTCCAGGGGTGAAAATCTCCCTGATAAAGTGGGACAGAAATCCTGGGATGAGTTGGGATCCAGCATCAAAGGATTAAGAAGGCCTCCTTGACCAAAAGGGGAAGGGAGAAATGAGACAAAATAAAGTGTCAGTGACAGAGATTTCAGAGTCGAGATTATCCTGGAGGTTATTCTTATGCATTATATAGATATCTCTTTTCAGTTTATGGCTTATTGGAATGGCTAGAGGAAAGTACCTGAAACTGTTGAGCTGTGTTTCAATAACCTTGATTCTTGAAGATGATTGTATAAAGATGTAACTTTTACAATGTGACTGCGTGACTATGAACAACTTGTGTGTGATGCTCCTTTAATACAGGGTGTGGACAGATGAGTAAAAAAATATGGATTAAATAAATAAATAAATAATAGGAGGGACAAAAGGTAAAATAAATTGGATAGTTGGAACTACTAGTAGTCAATGAGAGCGAGGGGAAAGGGGTATGGTATGTATGAGTCTTTTACATTTTGTTTAAATTTCTTTTCCTGGAGTGATGCAAATGTTCTAAAAAATTAACATAGTGATGAGTACACAACTACATGATGATATTATGAGCAAATAATTGTACACCATGTATGGAATGTATGTGTGTGAAGATTTCTCAATAAAAATATTTAAGAGACAAAATCTATTGGTCAAAGGTGTGTGGGTCTATTTCTAGACTTTCCATTCTGTTCCACTGATCCAAATGTCTCTCGTGATGCCTATATGACACTGTCATATATGATTACCATAACCTTATAGTACAAGTTGAAATCAAGAATTGCATCTTCTAACTTTGTTCTTTTTCTAATTCATCCTGGCTATTTGGGATCTACTGCAATTCCATATGAATTTGAGGATCAGGTTTTCCATTTTTGAAAAAAAAAGTTGCTATCATTTTGATAGGGATTGCATTAAATTTGTAGATTTTAAGAACATTGAGTTTTCCAATCCATGAACATGGCATGTCTTTCCATTTACTGAGGTCTTCTTTAATTCCTTTCAGCAAACGTTTTGTAGTTTTCAGTGTAAAAGTGTTTTTCTTTCTTTCTTCTTTTTTAATCATGAATGGTGCTGGATTTTGTATGCTTCTTCTGCATCTATTGATAATCATGTTTTTTTCTTCATTCTATTTACATCATAAATAGATTAATTGATTTAATTGATTTTCATATGCTAAACCAACTTTGCTTTCCTGTGATAGATCCCACTTGGCCATACTGCATAATCTTTTTAATGTGTTGTTGGATTTGATTTGCTAGTACTTTTTAAAGGATTTTTGTATATATACATTCATAAGAAGAGTTGGTCTGTTACTTCCTTTACTTATGATGTCTTTATTAGGTTTTGTTATCAGATTAATGCTAATTTCATAGAAGTGTTCACTTTTCCTAAACTCTTTGAAAGAGTTTGAGAAGGACTGGTGTTCATCTTCATACTTGGTAGAATTCACCAGTGAAATCATCTTGTTCTCAAATTTGCTTTGATGGGAAGTTTTGATTATTGATTCTATCTCTGTACTGGTTATAGGCTTATTGAGGTTTTCTATTTCTTCTTGAGACAATTTAGGTAATTTTTATATTTCTAGAACTTTTTCCATTTTGTCTACATTATTTTATTTGATGACATTCAACTGTTCATTTTACTCTCTTACAATCCTCATTATATCTGCAATCTTATCTTATTTCTGTAAGTGATATTGCCATTTTCATTTCTGATTTTAGTTATTTGCATTTTTCTCTTTATTACTTATTAGTATAGTTAAAAGTTTGTCCATTTTACTGATTTTTTGCAAAGAAATTATCTTTTGTTTTGTTGATTCTCTTGATTGTTTTTCTCTTCTCTATTTCATTTATCTTCTCTTTAATCTACTTCCTGCCTTCTGCTAATTTTGGGTTTACATTCCTCTTATTTTGCTTCAAGAGATGAAGTTAGCTTATTAATTTAATAACTTTCTTCTTTTAAATATACCTCTCATATCTATGAATTTCCCTCTAAGAACTGCCTCCCATAAATTTTTCTATCTTGTGCCTTTGCTTTCATTTATTTCTAAGTATTTTCTAACTTCCCTTGTAATTTCTTTAACTCAATAGTTGTTTAGGAGTGTGCTGTTTAACTTCTACATATTTGTAAATTTTCCAGTTTTCCTTCTGTTATTGATTTTGAGATTCACTTCCTTGTGGTCAGAGAAGTTACTTGGCAATATTTCAACATTTTTCAAATTTATTGAGGCTTCTCATATGGCCTATCCTGGAAAATAATCTACGTTTACTTGAAAAAAATGTGTATTATACTATTGTTGGATGAAGTATTGTACATATGTCTGTTAAATTGAGTTGGTTTACTGTGTTGTTCTGGATGCTATTTTCTTTTTGATCTCTGGTCTAGATGCTCTATACAGTATTGAAAATGATGTTTTGAACTTTCCAACTATGATTGAAGAATTACCTATTTCTCCCTGTCAATGTTTGCTTCATGTTTTAGGTCCTTTCTTTGGTGTATATATTTTGCTAATTATTATACCTTCTTATCAAGTTGATACTTTTATCTATATATAATGTCCTTGTTTGTAAATTTTTTGACTTAAAGTTTATCTTGTCTGAAATTAGTATAGGTACCCTAGCTCTCTTTCAATTACTTTGCATGGAATAGTTTTACCATACATTCAATTTCAGCCTGTTTGTGATTTTGGATCTAAGATAAGTCTCTTATAAACAGCATATGGTTGGATCACACTTCTTAATCCATTCTGCTGACCTCTGCCTTTTATTTAGAGAGTTTAGTCCATTTATATTTAAGGTGATTACTGATAAGGCAACACTTACTTCTGCCATTCTAATTGTTTTTTGTAAGATACTTTTTTTGTTCCCTCCTTTCCCCTATTGCTGACATCCTTTTCATTGAGATGATCTTTTAAATAGCAATTTGAATCAGTATTCTTTTTCTTTTGTGTAAATATTTTAGATATTTTCTTTATGGTTACCTCGGGGATTATATTTAACATCACAAATCTATTGCAACATAGTTTACATTAATACCAACTCAACTTCAATAGCCAGCACAATATTCAGTTCCTATGTCCCTCTGTCTCTCTGCTTTATATTATTATTCTTGTCACAAGTTGTATCTCTATAATTTGTGCGTTCATATACAAGGTTTTGAGTATTTTTTATTAATTTGAACTTTAAGCCATATAAAAAGTAAAAGACACCATTACAAATGAAACATACAATAATTATCCATATGGCCACCTATATACTGGAGGTCTTCTTCATTCAGCATTGAGATGCTTTCTAACATCCTTTCCTTTTAACATGGAGGACTTCCTTTAGCATTTCTTATAAGCAAGAGCTAGTGAAAATGAACTCCCTCAGCTTTTCTTTATCCAGAAATGTCTTAATTTTTCCCTCATTTTGAAGGAGAGTATTTTGGTTTGCTAGTGCTGCTGAAATGAAATATACCAGAAATAGAGCGGCTTTTTAAAAGGAAATTTATTTAGTTGCAAGTTTACAGTTCTAAGACCATAAAATGTCCAAACTAAGGCAAGTCAAGAAAAATACCTTGACTCAAGAAAGGCCAATGTCTGTCACATGGAAAGGCATGTGGACAGCATCTGTTGATCCTTGTTCCCAGTCCTGTTGCTTCAGCTTCTGATGCCATTAGGGTCCTCTCTACACATCTGTATGCCTTCACTTACCTCCTCTGGCACACAACTCTCGGTTCTGGCTTGCTTAGCACTTCATGGGAAAGCTCATGGCAATGTCTGCGAGGCTCTGCATCTCCAAACAGCCCTGTCTAGGAATCTGCTCTCCCTATCAACATTCCAAGCATCTCCAAATGTCTGCATATCTGCTCTCAAGCAGGTGTGTCTTCTCCAAAATGTTTCCCCTTTCAAAGGACTCCAATAAACTGACCAAGACCCACCCTGAATAAGCAAAGTCACATCTCCATCAAATCAGAAGGCCAAACCTACAATTGGGCATGTCACATCTCCATAGAAGTAAACTAGTCAAAAGGTCATGCCCACAATTGTGTGGGTCACTCTCCATGGAAACCATCTAATTAAAGGTTTCCACCCTACAGAATTGAATCAAGATTAAAGGACATAGCTTTTCTTGGGTACACAATACTTTCAAACCAGAATAGACTGTTTTGCCAGATGTATTATTTTTCTATAATAATTTTTTTTTCTTTCAGCACTATAAATATGTCCTCCCACTGCTTTCTGGCCTTCATGGCTTCTAATGAGAAAATAGATAATAATGTAGTAAGAATTACTTGTATGTGAAATGTTGCTTTGCTCTTGCTGTTTTCAAGATACTGTCTTTATCCTTAGCTTTCAACAGCTTGATTATAATGTGGCTTTGTATAGATATCTTTGGGCCCATCCTGCTTGCTATTCATCAAGCTTCTTCTTGTATAAAGATTTGTATATTCATATCTTTAATTAGATTTGGGAAAGTTTCAGCCATTATTTCTTCAACTGATTTTTCTGTTGCTTTATCTCTCTCTTCTCCTTTGGAGCCTCCTAAGATGCATATATTAGTACACTTGATAGTGTCCTAGAGGATCCTTAGGCTCTGTTCACTTTTTTCATTCTTTTTTCTTTCTGTTCCTCATACTGGAAAATTTCAAATTTCTTATCTTCAAGTCCACAGGTCCTTTCTTCTGCCTCCTCCAATCTGTTTCTGAATGCCTTTATTTAATTTTTCCTTTCATTTATTGTACTTTTCAGGACAAGATCTCCATTTGGTTCTCCTTTATAATTCTGATCTCATTGTTGAAATTCTCATTTGTTCATATATTGTTTTCTTGATTTCTTTTATTATTTTGTCCATGTTTTCCTTCAATTCATTAATCTTATTTAAGAGAATTGATCTAAGATCTTTGATTACTAATTAAAGAGGCTGTAATTCTTCCAGAACAATTTCTGTAAAATTCTTTTTTCCTATACTGGGCCATACTTTCCTGTCTCCTTGTGTGAGTTGTAATTTTTTTGTTGAGAACTGGATATTCTATATATTATGTGTCATCCCTGGAAGTCTACCTTTCCCACTCATCAGTCTACCCTACCAAGAATAAGGGGGAAAAAAGAAAAGAAGAGAAAAAGAAAAAGAAATATTAACACAAAGATAAAACACCTTCAAAAACACAAGGTGTAAAATCTACCCAAGTCCCTTGATAGATGCCACCAGGAAGCTGGAAGCTGGTGTTGTCAAGGCAAAACCAAGGTCAGCATCCATGCTTGTCCCTCAGGGATCTGCCAAACCACAAAAAGAAGAAAATTAAAGGAAACCAACCAAAAAACAAATCAGAAGTGCACTAGTTCTATGTCCCAGTAGATGATAGTGTGAGGCCTGAAGTTATTGTTACCAAAAGAGCCAAAATTGAGGTCAGAGTCTATACTGGGTGTGCCAGTTTGAAAGGATGTATGGACCCTAAAAAAAAAAGCCATGTTTTAATCAAAATCCCATTTTGTAAAGCCAGAAAAATCCCTATACAATACTGTATGTTTGAATCTGTAATTAGGTCATCTCCCTGGAGATGTAACCCAATCAAGCATGGTTGTTAAACTAGATTGGGGGAAATGTGTCTCTACCCACTTGGGTGTGTCTTGATTAGTTTGTGGAGTCCTATAAATGATGGAACACTTTGGAAAATAAGAGATTCAGAGAGAGCAGAGCAGAACAACATAGCCACAAGAAGCAGAGTCCACCAGCCAGCAACCTCTGGAGATGAAGAAGGAAAATATCTCCTGGGGAGCTTCATGGAACAGGAAGCCAAGAGAAGAAGCTAGCAGATGATGCTGTATTCCCCCATCTGCCCTTCCAGATGAGAGAGGAACCCTGACTATGTTCACCATGTGCCTTTTCAGATGAGAGAAAAACTCTGACTGTGTTCACCATGTGCCTTTTCACTTGAGAAAGAAACCCTGAACTTCATTGGCCTTCTTGAACCAAGGTATCTTTCTCTGGGTGCCTTAGATTGGACATTTCTAAAGACTTGCTTTAATTAGGAACATTTTCTTGGCCTTAGAACTGTAACTAGCAATTTATTAAATTCCCCTTTTTAAAAGTCATTCCATTTCTGGTATATTGCATTCTGGCAGCTAGAAAACTAGAACACTGGGCCTCAGGCACTTGACAGCAAAAGAAATACACACAGGGAGGAATCAGAAACAAAGATGGTGCATTGGCTTTTAACATCTGGAAACCATTGCTGTCCAGAGGGCTAAGACTGGAGCTAGCATCCTGCTGGTCCTCAGGGATCCACCCAGGTCAACCTCAATCTTCAACTCCAACTTTTAGAGAAGAAGGTTTACAGTTCCTACCCCAACTCTAGCTGGCTGTTATCAGACTGGGCTGCATTTCTGCAGCAACCATTTCCACAGCCACTTGTTATGGGCTGAGAAACTGGGGCAGGTTGCTGGCTCTTGCTTTCACTTACAAGAGCTGAACTCGAGGCAGTGTCTTCCTACCTCAGACAGTCCCATGGTTGTTTTAAATGATTGATCTGGCTGCTGTGTTACCACCTAGTCAATTCTAATCCCTTTTCCTAGGTCATTCACTTTTCTGGCATAGTAAAGAATCTGGAAAACTTTGTATTCCATCATTTTATGTCTTAGGCAAGATTTTCTTATATATATATATGGTTTTCAAAGTTCAGTTTTGGGTGATGAAGTGAGATTAAACTCAAGTAAAACACAATACATATCATTATGCAAATACTATATTCAATCAGGCTCAAGAAAAGTACAGAATAACACATTTCCATAATGCCAAAGCACCTGTGTGCATCAATACTCCTTTCTCTCTCTCTCTCTCTCTCTCTCTCTCTCTCTCTCTCTCTCTCTCTCTCTCTCTCTCTCCCCCCTTCCCTTTCTCTCTCCCTCATTTTCCCTCCTTCCCTCCCCTCCCTTTCTCAATAGAAAGAACCTGATTTCATACTCAAAAAGCACTTATTTCTTCTCATGATTTGTAAGATATTTCCTTAAATTGATTTTCAATAATCAAGACTCCCAGTTTTAATATACTGTAAATATACACATTAAAGGTAAGGTGAATGTAGTAGCTTGGAAGCATGTATCTCACAAAACATGTACTTAAATTTAACCCATTCCCATGGATGTAGGTGACTGTAAATGATATCTCTTCAAGATGTTACTTCAGTTAAGGTGTGGCCCAAATGAATCTGGCTGGGCTTTAATCTAGATTACTGAAGTCCTTTATAAACAGAACCAAAGTCAGACAGAATAAAAGCCCTTGGGAGAATCCATATCAACAGAAACCAGAGAACCCAGAAGAGGCCACTATGTGTATCTCATGTAACAGAAAAGCCAAGGAACAGGATCATTGGAAGACAGCTCCAGATGTTACAGCCTTCTGCAAGAAAGTTTTGCCTTGATGAAACCTTGATTTTAGACTTTTCCTAATCTCAAAACAGTGAGTCAATAAATCATCATTGCTTAAACCAACATATTGTATGATATTTGTTTTGGCAGGTAGGAAACTGAAGCAGTTTTTAGTGCCAGGAGACTGGGATGCTGATTTGCAAATACCAAAAAAATGTGAAACAACTTTGGAACTAAGTTTGAAGAGGGGAGAGACTGGAAGAATTGTGAGTCACTTGATATAAAAAAAAACCTAGGTTGCTTTGAAGAGATTGTTGGTAGAAATATGGATATGCTAAAGGCACTTCCAATGAAGTCTTAGAAGGAAATGTTGAATGCATTATTAGAAACTGGAGAAAAGGTGATCCTTGTTATAAAGTGGCAGAAAACTTGGTGAAATGGAGTTCTAACATTGAATGGAAAGCAGAACTTAAAAGAAATGAACTTTGATATTTAGCTGAGGAGATTTCCAAGCTAAGGTTAGAAGGTGCAGGCTGGTTTCTCCTTGCAGCTTATGGTGATATGAGAGAGGAAAAGGATAAGTTGAGAACTGTACTCCTAAGCACAATATAAACCAAAAACTGGTGGAAAACTTGGAGCTTATGCAGAGAGTATGCTGAGACTCAGGCCAGATGCATCTCTATCAGAGACCCCCCTGAGCTTCCTGAAAACAAGCTCCTGAAGAATAGGACTCCATGTGAGGGTTTAAATGAACATGGATCCAGTTAGCCATTTCAGTGGAAGTCAGGATTGGAAATGCAGTTATGCAAGAAGGATCTGTGGAAAGTTCTACTGTCCGACAGTTTGGACCCCTGTGAATTGACAAAAGTTTTGGACAATTTCTATGAGTGGAACCACTACAAGCCTGGAATGAAAAGGACAGAGAAAGGATGAATCAAAGGAAGAATGATTTCAAAGGCAGAACCATGAAAGTTGAGGTCTGAATCAAACAGATTTCCTTGGGCCAAAAAGTGGTCCCACCCATGTATATGGAAAGGTCAGGATCACCCCTACATTTGGAAGGGGAAGGCCTTGTGCCCAATGAGGGTGGGGCCCATGTCATGGCATTTATGGAGAGACTGGCCACAATCCCAATACTTGGAGAGAGTACAGCCTTCACTCTAATGCTCAGGGAAAGCATGGCTACTATGTAAGCACTTGGAAGGGGTGGAGCTGCTGCTCCATTAGGCCCAGATCTATAGATGACTCTCAGATGTGGAAACCTTATGGAGCTTGTCTTGATGTTTTCAGAATTGTTTGGGACCTGTGACCCCTGTTTTTATTCCAATTTCTCCCTTTGGGACTATGAATGTTTATCCTATGTCTGTCCCTCCACTGTATATTGGAAGCAGATAATTTGTTTTCTAGGTTTCACAGGTCCACATTTAGAGGGGAATTATTCTCTAGGACAGACCAAGCCCATAACTGACTAACTGACTTTGCTGAGACTTTGTACTTAACATTCTTACTGAAATTACTGAAGGCCTTTGGGATGTTATGATGGAATGAACGTCTTTTGTCTATGGTAAAAATGTCTTTTTGGAGTCCAGAGGGAGGACTGTGATAGTTTGGATCTAAGCACCCTAGAAAAACATCTTGTTAAACTGATTTATTCCTGTGGGTATGGATCCATTGTAAATAATATCTCTTCAAGATGTTACTTCAGTTAAGGTGTGCCCAAATCAGTCAGATGGGGTTTTAATCCAGACTACTGAAGTCCTTGATAAGCAGAGTGAAAATCAGACAGAATAAAACCCATGAAAAGAAGCCAGAAGTCAACAGAATTCAGAGAAGTCAGACAAGACTGCCATGTTACAGAAAAGCCAAGGACCAAAGATCACCAACAGCCAACCCTAGATGGCACAATCTTCTGGGAGAAAGTTTTGCCTTTAAGAAACCTTGATTTTTGGATTTCTTTTAGTCTCAAAACAATGAGCCAATAAATGTCCACTGCTTAAGTCAACCCATTGCATGATATTTGTTTTGGCAGCTAGAAAACTGAAACAGGGGGCAACTTCCCTAACAGACTTCATTACTATTTTGGAAGGTTGTACATAATATAAGGGAATACAACTTCTAATTTAAACCACTAAAAGCTTGAACAATCTAAGAAATGAATTAAATTCTGTTTGCCAACCCCATGTGCATTATGATACCACCAAATGGGGTGATAGCCCAAAATTGTCTTTTTCTCATCAAAACTTATGAAAAAACAGACTGCACCTGGATTGTTATTTTGTAATATGATGTGTAATAAATGTGAGGAGGGAGAAAACCCTTCAGTGAATTGCAATTTTTTTGTGGCCTGCTATAAATCTTGATCATCATAGATGGTCAGTTAAACAAAATGAAGGTTTTAGAAATGACAATTGAAGTTTCTTTTTCATGTTTCTTAATGCTCATCATTTCCTCTGACTTCTTTGCTTAATCCATGGTTGTTTATTTTTTTCATTTTTTGTCTTTTCTACTGGGCTGAAATGTTGCTTTGTTCAGTAACGGCTGTCCAGGCACAAAAAAGTTAGTTATTTTTCAACCATGAAATATGCTTTAATTGGAGCTTAATTTTACTAGTTGTGTATTAAATACATAAGGCTCAGTCAGCTTAAAAAGTTGGCAATACTTGAGAATGTAAATCAATACAATACAGAAACACATATGCACAAGGTTATTCACTGTCACACTGTTTGCTGATACAAAATATTGGAAAGCTAAATGACCATACATCAGAGGATGAATAAACATGCTGTTATTTATTGAATCTTAAATACTTTCTTGACTTTATTTTGTTCTCATCGTACCTACCATGCCCATTGTTAGAAAGAAAGCCATACCTGAAAGAGAATAAATGCTCACTCAATTATGGAGAAGAAAAGAATTTATTCACAATCTTACAAGAATGGGTGCTCAACCGAAAAAGAAGAAAATGATGGCTGGTGTGCTGAGCAACCAAAAGCAGTAGCATTTATTCCTTAAACCTACCATGCAGGCCCCTCCCCTGTTTCTCCACTGATTGGATATTCCAGAGATTAGAGCCTATCCAGATAGTCTAACTAATTCAAATCTCCCACCAAAGGTTGACTTTTAATTTCACTTTGCATTTCAGTGACCTTGCTATTATTAATTTAAACTTGTTTCTACCTATTTGGCACAAATTCTAGGGTTGTGTCAGAGGTTCTCTCCTTTCCCTTCCTGCAAGACTGGTTTGAACCATCCGGCAACCCTTTCTTATGCCATCTTGTGTGAAAGCTAAACTTAATTGTATTCTTACAAATCCCCCTCCTTTCTTTTTGAACTCCTTTAGTTTTCACATTTTAATCTTTCTTCAAACTTGATAAAAGCCTTTTCACACTCTTCATCATAGGGATCTTACCCTATAAGGGGGTACAAATTGTTTTGCCTGTATTTGCTTGGCTAAGGCAGCCTCAAACAGTCTTTGAACTCACCCTTGGGCACAAGGGATAATGCAACATCCAAGTGCTGTGAGTACCCAAGTTACAATGATTAAAGAAGTTAATGTGGACAGTGCCACTCTTTCCTTTTCCCAAATCAGCTTTCTAGCCATCCCATGAGGGGGTTATCAATGCCTGAATTTTCCACCAATTCTTCACATCCTTTAGGCCTTGTAAAGCTTTGGTGATAGTTCTATCTGGGGTTGTACTACTGGGGATAAATGTACAACAACTACCCCTGACTATAACACAAGTGCATCTCTTTTCAGCTAGCATCATATCTAGGGCCATCCTATTCTCCCATGTCATTTAGCTAGTAGCATCCAACTGTTTTGCTATTCCTTTAACTGCATCCTTGGTGTAACTGATCTTTGCTGATCCACATTTTTGTTGATGGTGACCTACCAGAATAAAGATGACTCAGATCCTGCAGCTACTTGATTCCTAGCCTTAAACTCATCCAGGATTCCTCAAGGCACCCCTATCAAAGGAACCAAGTAAGCTTTTTCCTTGGGTTAGAACTTCCTCCTCCTTTTCAAAGGCCAGGGTAAATGAGATGGCCAGTGGAACCAGAGCACAGATCCCCTTCCATTACTTAGGTACTGATGGAGGATAACCTTTCCATAATACCACCAAAGGTATGCTTGGGTTATGGTTAAACTGGAGAAATTGCCAGTACTATCCTCAGTCACATCCCACACTTAGGTACATAAGTCCATGGTCCCAAGGTCCATGGCAGAATGGTTTCCTGGACCAAGGCAGGAAGCCAGTATGGCCCTGACTTATCTACCCCTGACTGAGGCAAAGAGATGACAACATACTACAATTTTCACCAGGAGTAGTATTCTGAAAGAGGAGTACCATGCATTTGAATTCCTTTTCATGTTTCTCATACCTATTGGAAAGGGTAGGATAAAGGCAGTGTGTCAGTCTGTTGTGCAAGCGTAACAGTTGCTTTTGTTTAGACTCTGGACTGTATATTTAATCCATTCCACCCAGGTACTTGTATCTCCATGTTCTGCCTCTATTTCTATGGTTTGCTTCAAATTTTCTGTCCTGACCACCCTGACAACTTTGGGATCATTCTGTATTAGAGAACTAATCTCCAATTTGGTCTCCTTTGGTGCCCTTTGAACAGTTTACTGGAGAGGGTATCATTGGTGTCAGGGAGAGGTCTTGTATCCTGAACCTTTCTAGAGGGTCTTTTCCAGTGAGGTCTGCCCCAATCCCAAATATTCTATCAACTGCTGCTGCATCTCTGCTGCCACCCCCTGCTGGATATTTGTCTGCTTTCTTGATGATTATTACCACTGAGCTACTTAGGATTTTTGCAATTTGGTGGGGAGTTTCCTTCATAAAAGGTTATTTTATCCTTTAATGGCCTCTAAGTCTGTGAAATTAAACCCATGTTCATGGTCTACCCTTGAAACTGGGTAGTTCATCACATATGATCCCAGGAGGGGCAGGGAGAGGCTCGACTGTAACATCCCCCTTAGTGGTTCTGGACACAAGTACTTGTTTTCTCCACTCAATTGCCATTGCCTCATTAAGTGTCCTTAATGACCTATAAAACTCGGAACACGTTATTTGCTGCCAACCTACAAAGGAGGGACAGTCATAGGATAAATACTATACTCCTATTTTCATAGGGAGAAATTGGAAGGAACATGGGATCACCAGACCCAAGCAGTTTCGAGAACCTGCAGGGCAAATTCTATTAGGTTTCAAAGTCTGAGTCATTTTTCTTCAGGGCTTTAAAAAGTGGCCTTCCAAGGGCCTATGTAGTGGCCTGCCTCTTTCCAAATGCAACCTTTGGTGATACTGGGGAGACCGCCTTTTTCTTGGCTCCACCCTCTCCAAGCACTGGTGCTCTCTGCCACCTCTGGAGTACACACTCAACCCCTCCATGTGGTGGCAGCCAGGTTCTCCTCAATCCCCAAGGAATGGGCTCCACTCTCCAAGGTCTGAGGTGGCACCACTCTTACACTGCAAAGAGGTGGAAGGCCCATCCTCTGCCTTCAGGGCAAATTTACCCTCTCCAAGTACATGGGTGGGTCCACTCTCCTGGCCTGAAACTTCTTGACTTTAGATTTTGGCTTCCATAGTTCTGCCTCTGAAGTTATTTTACCTTCACATTGTTCTTTTTCTGTCCCTCTCAATCCCAACTGGCAGTGGTTCTCTTTATACAGATCCCACAAGACTCTCATTGGCTTTCTATGTAGTAGTCTCAGATTATGCCCATCAGCCAGTCCCATGGGTACTATTAGGTCCCTTCCAAACAAGCTACTCGCAGCTTCTGGAATGCACAGCTGGGGGCTTATAATTTGGTTATCTTCCCAACAGATATTAGTAGGTTTGAAAATAAGGACTTTAAATCTTTCCCCTTTTACCCCCAAAACTGTGAAGGAGTTATCAGAATATTTGATCACCTTTGGGATGTGGTTCACAGAAGATCAAACTGCCCTAGTGTCTACCAAAAGTGTAATTTTTTTTCTGATATGGGCCCATCTTTAGACTTAACATAGACTCCCGGTGGGCTCTTGAGACAAGGAGCCTTTGACCCCTCTAATCCTCAAAATTCAGCAGGGGTATCACTCAACTGTCTTTCTTTAAACTCAGGCACTTTTGAAATGACTAGGTTTCCCAAAGTGATAACCCCTTGCTGAGTCCTATGACCTACTTGCTCTTTTATCCCCTTTGTCCCAGACTGTTTCTCTCTCACCTTTCCTGTCTCCTCTCTGCTTTATCTCTAATCTCTTCTTGACCATGTAGTCAACCCTGATCAACATGTCTTTAGCTTGTTGTTTCTGCTTTTCCTCTTCTCTTCTCATAAACACTTTTTGAATCTCTTGCAGTAACTATCCTAGTGGTTTATCCACCCACCCATCTATTCTCTGTATCTTTTTCTGAATGTCAGGCCTCTTTACATACTTGGGTCACAGGATTATCAGGGTCCATCCCTGAGTATATCCTCACCTGGTCCCTTAACCTTTGCAGGTAATCAGAGGGAGTCTTATCTTTTTCTTGAGCCATCTCAAAGGCTTTATTTAAGTTCTGAGGTTTTGGGTATAGCCAATTTTATCCCCTGTACAGTGAGGTCTCTAAGATCCTTCATTTGTGCCCTGTCTTCCTGATCCTTATTATTCTGATTGGGATCTACATTGGGGAATTTCTGCTTTGCGGCCATTACCCCTTGTCTGGGCAGATGCTGCCTCTCCCACTCTTTCATAGCTGCCCTCCTCACCATTCTCCCATAAAGAGGATATTTAGGAAGTTTGGACCAGGTATATAACCAAATTTCCCTGGTCCAACAGGTACTTCTCTCAGAGGGTATAGGAACTCAACAGATCTACGTTCTTTCGCCCTTCCGTCCTCAGGATCCTGTGGAAGTGGAAAAATTTGTATATATTTTTACACTGTTCCAACTCCTTCCTAAATTGTTGATGAGTTGTCACTGCTGGAGCAATTGGCCCTGATTGCCCCTCCAACTCCCAGGGGGAATGTAGGTTAGTTCTATTGGGCTTTCAGGTTCCTATAGTCCCTGCCCCAGGGAAGAAAGAAGCATGGGGTGGGGGTGGGGGAGTGGGTAAGGCTCAATAAAGGATCCTAGTCTTTAGCTTCTAAAGATTTAGCCTCTGGCTCTGGGGTTCTCACCTTTAAAAGATAAAGAGGTGTCCCCCTTCCCTTCAGCCAACACATGGCATAATCAGACTCTTCTTTGGAGAAAGGCTTCTTTTCATTAACATAAAGCACAAGGTTGGCACAAAGCCAATCCTCATCTGCCCCATATTTTGTCCAAAAAGCATTGGATGGCACAATGCTTTCTTTTGTCCAAATGTACATTTCCTTTTTATTCTTTCCCTTGATCTGATCACTATCAGTCCAATGTTCCAACATTCTCCCTATGGACTATCCAGAGGAATGTTCTCAGGGGACTCTATGGGTACCCTCTTCTCTTTTTCCCAAGCCAGCCAACTGCCTCTACCCACTCTGAGTCTTGCCTGCATTCCTTTGTCTCAGCACCATTTTGCTTTATCCAGCTCTGGCCCTCTCCCTCATGGAAGAAGGGAACGCTTACCCAATTACAGAGAAGAAAAGAATTTATTCATGATCTTACAAGAATGGACACTCAACAACAACAAAAAAAAGATGGCTGGTGCAACAAGCAACTGAAAGTAATATTTATTCCCTAAGCCTAGCATGCAGGTCCCTTCCCTGTTTCTCCACTGACTGGATACTCCAGAGGTGACAGCCTATCCAGATAGTCTAACTAATTCAAATCTCCCACCAAAGGTTCCAGCTTTTGATTATACTTTACATTTCAGTGACCCTGGCCATTATTTGTTTAAAATTGTTTCTATCTATTTGGCACCAATTGTAGGCTTGCATCAGAGGCTTTCTCCTTTCCCTACCTGCAAGACTGGTTTAAGCTGTCCTGCAGCACTTTACTGCATTACCTTGTGTGAAAGCTAAACTTAATTTTATTCTTACATCATTTCTCGGCTCCCCTAAAAGCAAAAATCCTATAAATGTTTATCTGTTTGCTGTCTCAAGTTCTTATTCCTTAACCTCTTTTAAAAGCATTCCAATAAGACTTTTCCACCCAACCAGCCATGGAAACTGCCCTTATCAAAGTCATCAATGACCTCCATGTAGCTAATCGGGTTAATAAGAATAAGAAGGTTTCCTTCTTATTCTGCCTGACAGCAACATTTGGCAGTTAATTACTCCCTCCTCCTGCATATACTTTATTCATTTCAATCCCAGTTCATCAAAATCCTTTGATACTCTTCCTACCCCATGCTCCTTCTCAGTATTTATTGCCCCTTCCTCCTCTTCTCTCCCACCTCTTAAGGTCAGATGGCCTCAGGGCTCAGTCCTTGAAAGTCTTCCCTATGTACACTCCATCTCTGATCTCATCTAGTTTTAAGGTTCCAAATACACTCTAAACTCTGACACCATCTATGCTGGATACCTCCGTTTTGCCCCACCAGATTCTCTTTCTAATCTTTTACCCTGTTCTTTGTCCCAGGAGGCTGACATTTCCCTCTGACCCCCATCAGCCAATCCTCCTCATAAAGCTCTCTCTCTAGGTTTAGCAACCATTCCCATCCCTGGTGCCTTTAGGCGTAGGGGTGATAAGAGCTCTCTAATATTACTGGATTCAGGGTATGGCACAGCACATTGTTCTTTTTCTAATTTTGCCTACAACATTGTAAATATTTTTCTCTGTTAAATGTTCTCCAATTACCCAATTTGAGTATGACATCTCTCATACAGAATGCTAAACTATAATGATAATATTCATACATATCTTGAAATGCAAGATGTAGAGAATGGCAAATAATACTTATGCTCTCATTCATCGGGGCCACATGTATACCTGAAACATTTGTTGGAGGGATTTGATGGAAGGTAAGTAAATTAATGCTGCAAAATGAGCTGGCTCAAATCTGCAAAAATCACCGCCTTTCAGGGAAGTGTCGCATAAGCATGAATGAATGTTCTGTAGGATCTAGAGAATTTACTTAAATATCCAAATAGATCAGACTGGTTAAACATTAGGTGAACAGACATGAGATATGAGATTGTAGTCTATAGCTGTAGAAATGAATAAACAACTAGACAAAAGTAATGATTTAACACTGAACCAGATCCTTATGATGCCAAAAGATGGGCACCTGTGACTCTTACTAGGTTACCAGAGAATCATCTTGACCATTCTCAAATTCTATTAATTTGAAGTCTATCTCAGGTCATCAAACTTCAACCTGCAACTAAATGGAAAAGTTTCACAGGAAATAATACCTGATCTTTTGCCCTCATTCAACTGTTTACAAAGTTCCTACTTCATCACCCCACCCTCACAGAACACACACATTTAATAGTACAACCCACTATCAATTACAGATGAATATGTTCTAGTTGGGACTTAATATGTTGTAGGTAACAAAACTCAAAACAAGCTGGCTTAAATAATAAATGATAAGTTTTAAGTCACATAAATAAAATTTCAGTGGCAGGCGGGATTCAGGCAAGACATGATCCAGTGGCTCAAACAATGCTACCAGAAAACCAGTTCTTCTGTGACTCTCTACCCTGCCTTCAGAGGTGTCCTTAAATCCTCAAGTCACACAGTGACCCTTATCCATCCTCAACACAGCTTCAGATTACCCCTTCTGATGAATAATGTTGTCCATAATTCCAGCTCTCACAAACTAACACCTCACCATCAAGTGAAATAGAGTCTCTTTTTCCTCCATTAAAAATTCAGAAATCCACTGCCTCTCAATAACCCTAAATGTGCCCTGTACCCCTTCTTAATCCAACCACTGTGCTCAACAAATAGGAATTAATGATAGGCTAAAGCCAATAGAAACTCAGCCTTCAACCAACCTACATAAATGAAAACTAAGTTAGTGTGAATTCTTCAAAGGAAAATTAGAGCACTACTGATGAGAAATAAGGGAATGGATGCTGGAAAGAAAAGACATATCTCTACAAAATACAAAATATGAGAACTTGGAAAGAGTTCAAAAGAAGGATTACAGTCATTTAAAACTGGAGTAACCATATAGTTCATTATCCAAACCAGAGTACTTCTGTGAGTGAAAGTAGACATTATTAAGAATTAGGCCAGCAGAGCAGTTGTAAATCAGGACAGACCCAAACTGGGAACCATAGTTCCCTTGGAGCTCCATACCCTTATGTCCAATAGTGCCATGTCCAATTTGATGTTCCAAAGGCACCTGGAATTCAACACTATTAAATAATTATATTTTCCCTCAAAATTTGTCCCCTTTCAGTGCCCTCCTTTTCAGTGAATGACAACACCATCCATCCAGAAACAGTGAAGAACTGGAGTAGTTATCCTTGACACTACCCTCTTTCATATTATTCAAGTCTACACTAAGTATCAACCTTACTTTTTAAAATGTTTTAAATCATACATAATTCCCTATCTAAACTGTAGCCTCCCTAGTTCACTTTTTCATTTACATCTGATTGAACCTAAAACAATAATATTCTAACTGGTCTCCCAATATTTATATTTTTTTTGCCACCATTGCAATCCAGACTAATCTTTACAAAGTGTAAATTAAATCAATCCAAATACTTCCTTAAAATAATTCATTGATATATAATTAATACCAGAGATTAAAATCCTTAATATGATCTTCAATATCCATATTAAGGTTAGATCTGCCTTTATTGCCTGCCAACCTCTACCATGAAAACACCAACAGACATGCTTACTGTCTTCAGCTACATTGAATTTTGTTCATTTTCTCAAAATGTTATATTTCCTCCAGCCACAGACTTTGCACATGCTGTTCCCTCTGGAGGACATATCCTTTCCTCTCTTGTTTTCTTAGTTGATTTTATTTATCCTTCATTGTAACATCAAAAGTTACTTCTGCAGGATAGAATTCTTTGACATAGTCCATAAGTCAGTTTTCCCCATTATACATTGTCTCTATACCACATATTTTTCTGTATAAGAATCATCACATTTATACTTTTATTTCTATATGTGGGGTCATTTATTTAGTGATTATTTATTAATGACTAAGTTGAAAGCTCTGTGAAGCTAATGATGCACACCATATCTGATTTTGTACATTATTTACTCCAATGCCTAGCGGAATGTCTGCACATAGCAGGCACTTAGTACATATCCATTGATTTAATGAATTATTGAAAGAATAAAAATGAGGAGATACAATGTCTCTATCATAAATTTGCTTCCTAGAAAAATTTACCCTTTGGCACCTTTATCAATCCTGAACACAGGAAGTTAGTAACCTTCAGAGAGACTTTAAGTTCCAAATTACCATTATATTTTCAGAGTTTGTATTCTGTTTTCTAAATGTCTTAGTGCCATCAACATGCTTACTACTCTCAGTCTAGATTCTGTAGACTCAATTTTTTTTTACTTAGAAAAATCTGATTTGATTTTATTTTCTGAATCAAAAAGAAGTATGATATAGTGCTCAGATATAGACCCTCTCACCTATGGACAATTGATCTTTGACAAGGCAATCAAGCCAACTGACCTGGGACAGAGTAATCGCTTCAATAAATGGTCCTTGGAGATCTGGATATCCATATGCAAAACAATGAGAGAGGATCCATATCTCACACCCTATACAAACATTAACTCAAAATGGATCAAAAACCTAAACAATTAGAGATAAGACCATAAAACTTCAAGAAGAAAATATAGGGAAATATAAAACTTGTAATAGGTGGTGGTTTCTCAGATCTTACACCCAAAGTGCAACATTGAAGAAAGAAATAGATAAATGGGATTCCTCAAAATTAAATACTTTTGTGCATCAAAGAACTTTGTCAAGAAAGTAAAAAGGCAGCCTATGTAGTGGGAGACAATATTTGGAAACAACATTTCAGGTAAGGGTTTAATATCCGGAATATATAAAGAGATTCTTCAACTCAACAACAAATAAGACAACCCAATAAAAAAAAGGGCAAAAGACATGGACAGACACTTCTCAGAAGAAGAAATACAAATGGCTAAAAAGCACATGAAAAGATGTTCAACTTCACTGGCTAATAGAGAAATGCTAATCAAAACCGCAATGAAATATCACCTCACACCCATCAGAATGGACAGTGACAAAAAAAAACAACAACACAGAAAACGGTAAGTGTTGGTGAGGATATGAAGAAAGAGGAGAGGCACACTTAACCACTGTTGGTGGGAATGTAAAATAGTACAACCACTGTGGAAAGCAATTTGGTGTTTCCTCAAGAAGCTAAGTATAGAATTGCCATATGACCCAGCAATCCCATTGCTAGGTATCTATTCATAGAACATAATGGCAAGGACACAAACAGACATTTGTACACCTATGTTTATAGTAGTATTATTTACAACTGCCAAGAGATGGAAACAGCCCAAATGTCTATCAACAGATGATAGGCTAAACAAGGTGGTTTATATACATACAATGGAATATTACACAGGTGTAAGAATAAAGTCATGTAACAACATGGAAGGATCCTGAAGATATTATGCCAAATGAGATTAGCCAGAAACAAATGAACAAATACTGTATGGTCACACTGATATGAAAAATTTCAGTTAAGAATACAGGTTATCAGGATATAGAAATAGAGTAGAGATTGGGTAATTGGTAATTGGTTTGGAAGAGATACAGATTGTACAACAGGACTGATTGTAAAAATTCAGAAATGGATAGCACAATACTATACTACCTGATTGTAATAATAATAATGTAAGTACACTGAGTGAAGCTGAATGTGAGAATGATAGAGGAAGAAGGGATGGGGGGGCATGTATGAAATCAGAAGGAAAGCAGATGATAAAAACTGAGATGGTATAATTTAGAAATGCCTAGAGTGTACAATGGTAGTGACTAAATGTACAAATTAAAAATGTTTTTGCATGAGGAAGAATAAAGGAATATCAGTATTGCAGGGTGTTGAAAATAAATGGTCATTCATATTTTAAAACTTCAACTTCTATATGAGACTAAAAGAAATAATGTGTTTATTTGGTGCAAAATTTATATTTTGTCTAATACATTTCCTAATTTAACTTGTATGGTCAGTTTAATTGAACCATAAGTACATGGAACCTTGAATAAGGCATGAGATTTTGTTGGTTTGTTCAGGTTAGTGTGATGCCCTAATAAATCACAGAGTGATTTGAACAGTGAATAAAGAAATATTTGCAAAGTCCCCTTGGGGGAATGGGGAGAAAAGGGAAAAAATTCAGCTTCCCCATTTGGAGACTGCCCGATGTTCTTGCAAGCAGTAAGGACAACCAAATCAACAGGCCAAGTCCTTGATTTTGGGGTTTGCCCCTATGAAACTTATCCCTACAAAGGACAGGCTAAGCCTACTTAAAATTATGCCTAAGAGTCACCCCCAGAGACTCCCTTTCACTGCGCAGATGTGACCTCTCTCTCTCTCTTAGCCGACATGGCAATTAAAATCACTGCCCTCCACCCTCTAAGTGGAACATGACTCTCAGGGCTGTAAACCTCCATGGCAACATGGGAGAGAAATCCTGGGATGAGCAGGACTTAGCATCAAGGGATTGAGAAAACCTTTTTGACCAAAAGGGGAAGCGAGAAATGAGACTAAATAAAGCATCAGTGGCTGAGAGATTTCAGAGTCGAGAGATTATCCTGGAGGTTATTCTTAGGCATTATATAGATTTCCCCTTTTTAGTTTATGGTATATTAGGGTAGCTAGAGGGAAGTACATGAAACTGTAGCAGTGTTCCAATAGCCATGTTTCTTGAAGATGACTGTATAATGATATAGCTTTTGTAATAGGACTGTGTGATTGTGAAAACCTTGTGCCTGATGCTCCTTTTATCTTTAGTATGGACAGATGAGTAAAAAATATGGACAAAAAATAAACAAATAATGGGGGAACAAAATTTAAAATAAATTGAGTAGACTGAAAAAAAAAAGAAGTGTGCTCATGTTAAATTTAAACTATTTGGCTTTCCATTGAACTCTCAAAATACTTTCCAGATATTAACAGTGCTCAGACCTATGTAGAAGTTAACATCAAATCCCAGATTTTAAAGAAAAATGTTAAAGTAAGACCTATTTCTAAGAAACACTTCTCAAAAGTCAAGGCATTAATAATTCTAATTTTAAAATAAAAATATTTTAATAATTATTGGAAATTGAAGTGACAATGGTTTCCAAGAGCTAAAAACCAGATCTCTTTTAAAACAGAAAAATTTTTAATTTCTATTGGACTCATATCTGACAACAACTCTGATTAAACATATACTTCCCAACCTCAAAACTACTAAATGTATTATGTCAACTTGAAATGAGAAAATTATAGAATGGGATTTTTAAATTATACTAAGCATATATATATATTATTAATATATATTACTATATATTGATAATAATAATATATTGTTTATATATTAATATATAGTATATATATAATAATATATATTAATACACCATTTTAACTGTCATGTTTGCTAGGAGATTATGAAATTAAAACCAAATTCTACTTTCAAGGGACAAATAATAAATGCTTTTTCCCATTCTTTGTGGTCTTCTATCCCCATATTTTTAAACTCATGACCAAAAGCCAGGAGTCAATCCATTTACCTGAAATGAACAGCCAGTGGTTACTACATAAGGTCCTACATATGTGTCCTCTAAAAAGCCCAGTACTCATAAGGCAGAGGGTATTTATAAAACATGATTTAGGAACACTTTAAAATTCCAAAGTGACTCTGAGACCCACATTCCTAAAATCTAGTAGCTGTTATACATAGGCTATTCATGTACTGAAGCATGTCCAGCATGCAGGCAAACTTGTTTTACTTGTACAAATTGAGGTAAAACAGACAAAAAGCACATAATATTAACAGAAGCTGTAATAATTAGCACTAACCCTTCTTGTGCTGCTTATTTCACATAAACTGATTTTTCAATTTTCTCACAGAAAAGACTCAAAAGCCAATAATTTCTCTGATTTCAGTTACCCCCTAAGTCAAGTGTACTCTTTCAAAGCCATTATTAGTAAGGAATATTTTGAAATAAAGAAAAACATTTTCCCCCAGAATATGCCTTTCATACTCAGTGTGATACAACGTCTTACTTTATTTTTCATATTTAGAAAGAACTCAAGTCCAGGTACTATTTGGTATTTTTTTCAGACACCAAGAAATACCAATAAGACTCACAAATATGATTTTCTGACACAGGCAGTAAAGTCTGCTAAACATTTATAAAATACCAACAACTCTTCTTTCAAGCATAAAAGATGGCTGAGAATTAACATTTATCATTAGTTTTTCAACACAAATACAATTTAAAACTTGATTTTTTTGCCAACACTTTAAATAGTTAAATTTTACTCTACTTGCAGGTTTCAAATCAAAACAAGCCTAAAAACAAACAAAAACTAATGCAAATTAGCCAACTGGCAGTAAGTCCTATAATCCAATGTTGTTTTTGAACCCAATAATTATAACCTACAAATAAAATACTATTTATTTGTACCTGCTTGCTTTATTAAATTAGCACTGGTCAGCTATATAAAAGAATAATTTACAAGAATGGTACTTGGCACTGGGTTACATTTATGCTTCTGGATAAATAGAAGCTTTTAGAAAATATCAGTTTTTAAACATTTTTTAACCTGTAATTTGAATTTCCAAAAGCATTTTTTTCATGTTACTTTTCCACTGATAGAGTCTAAGGAGTCTAGTCACAACTGACATGATTGATTTTAAAAAACAAATGAATCTATAAGCCAGATAGTAATGGACTACTACATTTGCTTTTTATATCAAAAGGAAATATTTCCAAGCATATCAAAAATAAAAAAAACCCATCAAACAAAAATACTGTAAATGAAGTTCATATTACGTACCCCAGAGCAGAAAAGCTCAAAAATCAAAATCAAAAGACCACCCCTTCCCACTCCCACACAAAACACGTTCATTCTGAGCCTAACATTTCCTGAAGATGCTAATAGGAAAAGCTCTGAAAGTCGCAGCAGTAACTTTTAAAGCATCACACTGCAGAGGAAGTGCTATACAGGGTCCAGAGGCTGCCCACCCATTCCTTACCACCCCCACCCCAGTAATAAGTGAAATCTCCAGTTAAAGTTTATCTTACGCTAATAAATGCATAACCCCTAGTGTGTTAAAGACTAAAACTAGCAGCATTAGAGCAGTGAAGTGAAAATAGAAAGCCTAGAGGAATGATCTGTATACCTACTTAGAAGAAAGTGCAGCTTTGTCCTCTTGTTTTTGTTTGCTGGGAGGTGGTTGAATTCAACAGGCAGATTTACTCACATTAACAAAAATTTAACAAAGCTCACCCAACCCCATCTCCCAACCAAGACACCAGAATAAAACTTGACCTTTCCAGTCAGAGGGCACAGAGAGTCCTCTTCCACGTCATGTAATTGACATGTCATGTAAGTTACCAGCCACAATTGGGTGGGTCACATCTCCACGGAAACAATCAGAAAGATCCCACCCAGCAATACAGAATAAGGATTAAAGAGTATGGCTTTTCTGGGTACATAATAGCTTCAAACTAGCACAGTATTGCTATTTTAAAGACTAGCAATAAAGGAAAAAAGAAAGCATTAAGGATGTGATAAGAATAAAGCTTTAGAGTTTACTGAGCCCTCACACCAAGTTTCTCCAGCACATGAACACCCTTTTCTTGGCATTCATGACAGACCATCCAAAATTATCTTTGTCTTTCATGATATCTGCTAGACCTACACTACCTAGAATACCATGTTCTTTCTGTGAGGTGGGTTTTCAATACAGATCTTAAGTTCAGAAAGTTTTTCCACATCCCCTTTTAAAATTTGCTCTAAGTAAAACTGTTTAAGTTCACATTTCAACCATAATGGCAGCCCAGGGTACATAGTAGACTTCCAGAAAGCACAAAGTGCTTATAGAATTCAGATCGGGTATCAATGTCAGCCGCTTAGATTGTGTTAAAAAAGTAATTCAGCAACACCTACTCCCTTTACATTGATCAAGTGAGGATGAAATAAAGCTTCTGGTGCTTCAAATCTCTCTCTCCCAACTTTGACAATGCAGCCATCTGGGAGTGTGTAAGGTTCAACAAACACTGTGTCCTCCAAGACTGGTTTCTGCTCTTGCTCAATATTATACCCCACATGATAAAGTTTTTCTTTAATCATGCGAAAAGTTTCAATATCAAAAGAATGGTTGAAGGCATATCCTCGCAACAGAAACAGCTGATAGGGTATCTAGTAAAATCCCTCCCAGCAATACTGAGTCTTCTGGAAAGGTGAGGGAGAGAAAAGCCTTCACATATTGGGAAACTGTGAGTTACCTCATCACCAGAGTCCACCACTGCACCAGTCAGCAAACCTGGAACATACAAAGTAAGACTGCCTGAATAGCTATGTGCATGCTACAAAAAATGCTAAATTTCAAACACTACTGTGCTAGTTTGAAGCTATTATGTACCCAGAAAAGCCATACCCTTTAATCCTCATTCAGTATTGCTGGGTGGGATCTTTCTGATTGTTTCTGTGGAGATGTGACCCACCCAATTGTGGCTGGTAACTTTTGATTAGATGTTTCCATGGAGATGTGTCTTAACCCATTCAAGGTGAGGTTATTTACTGGAGTCCTTTAAGAGACAACCATTTTGGGAAAAGCTTTAGAGCCACCTGAACCATCAGAGCCAACAGACTGGGCAGAGCCTCAGAGAAACCACTGAAGAAGCCTAGAGAGAAAGCCAGCAGAGAAAGCTAGCAGACGTCGCCATGTGCCTTACCAGCTGAGAAAGAAACCCTGAACAGCATCGGCCTTCTTGAGCCAAGGTGTCTTTTCCTGGATGCCTTAATTTGGACATTTTATAGCCTTGCCTTAATTTGGACATTTTCATGGGCCTTAGAGCTGTAAACTTCAACTTAATAAATTACCCTTCTTAAGAGCCATTCTCTTTCTGGTATATTGCATTCTGGCAGCTTACACATCAGAACAACTACCTCCACAATCTTCTCTCTGTTTTTAGTTGGGCTCACAGGCAGTTCTATAAGCAAGATTTTATCATTTCTGGGATCTATATTGTTTACTGGTCCATATGTATAGTCCTACAGGTGTTTCATGTCATCCCAATTTAGGACTATACCATTTCTCCATAGGGTAGTTGACTTCTAACATTGAGTGCAATTCACTTGTCTCCTCACCAACCATAAGATCCTTGATTTCAGTGTTTCCCACTTTTGGTAGTTGATTTGATAATAGGTCTTCTAACCAAACCTGGGAAGATATGTTCTGGAAAGTTAGAGCCTGCACAAGAAAGCTGTTATGTACCTTATGGAGAAAATGCATGTTTGATAAACTTTGTTCAGGTATGAGTTATAACACTGTTGGCCATGAGTTCAATGTTAATGAGTCAGCAATATATATTTTAAAATGTGTCTTTAAAAAGAAACACACATAAAAGGTTAAGCTGATGAAAATATTGTGACCAGAGACTTACAGGAACCTAACCCTGTATTTCCCCTAGAAGCAATGGTCCAAGTATTTGCTAATTCAGTGTTTGTGGTAACTATAGAACTTAATTGTCACAAATATTGAGACTCAAATATAATTAAGCTTATAAATTTCACTTATCTAAAAAGACAAATATAATATCCTTATTTAAGGAAAAAATTAATCCCTGTGTCTATATTCTTTCATTGAAAGTAACCTTACATATGAAATAAAACATATTATTCCTTTCAAGGGTCTGAAGTTTTTTCACTGTGTCAATTTCACCATGCTGAAGAGATATCTACCATCATGATGTCTATAACATACTTAAATATTTTATTATGAAAATTGAACATTCTAATACATGCCTATTTATCTTGTTTATTTTTTCTATCATCATCTGAAGGTAAAACTTTCACAGATTTCTGGTCATCTGAAGGTAAAACTTTCACAGATTCTTGGTCACTTTCTGTTTTATTTTTTTTTCCTATTTAGATTTCTTTCATGTTAACTTTACAACACAGTTTTTCAAATTTCTAATACATACCCAGTGAAGAATGAATATTTATTTTTTCACTTTAATGAATAACCACCTAGAGGTATCAACTTCAAATTTAAACATACAGAATGTGTAAAAGGAGATGGTTCAACATTAAACATCTCCAGATACATTTTAAAATTGGGTCTATATATCACATACACTTCAAACTAGTCGATTTCTGCTTTTATTCCAATGGCATTTTCTTATGAAAAATAAATTTAAATTATTCCTGATAGCCAACCAAATTAGGGGCAAATACCTCTGGCTGCTTCAAAGCCCTATATATGCCATGGTGTACTCCAGACAGATACGGAAGATAGGCAAATATGAAATCAAATATGTTGAGTTATCTATGAGCAGGAGTCAGATGTATGCATGTTATGGCTACCCCATTAAATTCTCAAAACGGAGAAAGTAAATTATCTTTTATAAAAATAATGAAGAAACTAAAGTACACAGATATGAAGCAACATGTTCAAAGTACCCAGGGAAGCATTGTCCATAAATTATATCCTTTCCTCTCCATCAATTTACCTCCTATCTGCCTACTACAACCCCTCCATATACTACCCCACCAGCCTCAGTTTACACAGCTCCCCTATAAATCCCCAAATCCAAGGCACACTGTTCTCTTGACTATTTCCAAACATATCCCACTAATTTTCATCTAGTGCTTTTGCTCAAGCTGGCAACTCCGACAGTAATGGTATCCATTGTTCAAGGCCTTTCTCAAGTTGTTCTCCTTCCCTTAAGGCTTACCACTGAGATCTCTCTCCTTTTCAGTCCTAGTGAAGTTAAGTACTTTTTTGTAAGTACTTTTCAAATTCTGCTTCATATAACTATAATTTTACTTGTCCTTCTCTCTCCTTCACCCCCCGACTCCAAACACTTAAAGGGCTAGAGTTAGGTCTATTCCTTAAAGAATTTACAAAGCACTTGGGATATACTTGACAGTTAATACAAATTTGTTATATTAAATGTCAATTTCAGCTTTAAATTGAAGGATTATAAAAAAAAATAGCAGTAGGGAAATCACAAGGAAAACAATAAAAAAGCAGTGGTGGTTGCAACTGTACCATTTCTTCCCACTAGCAATCACTTCCCAGTGTCCTGTTCTCAGAGGAATGGCAAAGCCCCACTTACAAACCAGGAAAGTGCTAGGCTCAAAAGTTGAAAGAAGTGGTAGCATATGGCACAGCTGTTGAATAAAGAAGTGATCACAGGGTATGGCATGCACATTGACTCTTGGAGCCTTGCCACAGGTTCTTTATTCATAATTTGTACATGTGTCTGTGTGAATGTGTTCTTTTCTACAGCTGCAATCTGGGTTATTTTTTGAAATATTATTATGCTTGGCATAAAAGTTAAAAGGACATTTCAGGTGGTAGTTCAGCCTATAGGAAATGGAATAGGTGATGAGATTCCATACATTATGAGAGGTCTAGATTCCTTACACAACAGGTTAGCCAAGCATGGGTTTGGGATCCTTTAGATAGAGAAGAGATTTGTCATTTATAATTTTCCTGTCTAGAGCAAAAAAAGGAGCAACTTATATAAATATTAGACTTCATCACCTAAGGGGCTTATTTAAATTAGGAGCATCTGGAAAGGAATTGTTTAAGCCAGTAGTGTACCTGGGGAGGCACAAACCCCTTGATAACTTAGCAATACATACTTAAATGTAGAAGCAAAGCAATAGCTAAACCTAAGAGACATAGAGGTACTACTCTAGTTGGAGAATAAGGAAAAAGGCATGAGTTTGGGCAGAGGGAAAGGCTGGGCTGCACAATGTATGGGTTACTTATAGGGACAGAAGAATCACAGGCAGTGGGCCTGGAGGTAGGATCGCCACAGTCCTGATTTAACTATGTGCTCAACTAGAGTTTAAGCTCCATGATTACAGAGACTGATTCTATCTTGTTCATTATTGCACCCGAACACTAGTATAAGAGCATATAATGTATAGTATATGGTTGGTGGTCAATAAAGAATGAGTGAATGAATGGATGCCAGGGCTTTGCCTTATATCTTTCAAAAGGAGAGCTTTTCAGGACATTGTTTTTATAACATCATAGAGTTCAAGAGAAAACAGCTACCCAGCATGTTTCTTATGTGCACACTTGGGAAAAAAGAATTTTTATTCATCTCATTTATCTATCTTAAATCAGCACTATGCTCTTTAAAATAAGGACAAAAGCAATTACAGCTAAGGTCATAATCCTACCTTATGGGCTCTATCAGATAACAAGCAGTCCCCTTAATGAATGATATTCCAGAAAATATATAAACAATATATATGTCTATATACTTTTAAAACATAGTAATGTCTTAATAATAAACATCATGACAAAATAAAATTGCTTTCTTCCCATCAATAACGACCCTGGCATCCCCAATGTATAATTCACATTTAACTGGCAACATTCTGGGTTACTCATATTAACCACAACAGTCTGAACAGCTTGAACCTCAATAAAATATGCATTAAGCAATTGAGTTAATTTAACCTCATTAATCCTCAATCCAATAAGATCATCTGAAGTCTTCTAACCAGGCTGTGCTTCTTCTACAACATAAACATGTCCCTGTAGGAAAGCAACACTGAAACTTGTGAAAGCTCTAGCTCCCAAGTTGTTACTGAGGGGTACTGGATGCATAAATTCAGGACCAGTCTCTGGTTCTACTATATAATTCACTCATTTTATAGTCTTGTTAATGGTGAGATGATGTGCTGGTTTTAAACTCTTATGTACCCCAGAAATGTCATGTTCTCCTAATACAAGCTTGTGGGGCAGACCTATTGTGGGTGGGACCTTTTGATTATGTTTTTTTCATGGAAATGTGAGCCACCCAATTGTAGTTGGGACCTCTTGATTAGGTTGTTTTCATGGAGATGTGACCCAGCCCATTCAAGGTAGGTATTAATCAGCTTATTAGAGCTCTTGAAGAGAGAAACATTTTGGAGAAAGCTCAGACACAGATGTTTGGAGATGCAGAAGGAAATGCCCCAGGAGACGCCAGAAGCTGAGAGAGCCGTGTGAAACCAGAAACCATAGAGAAGGTCAGCAGACATCATCATGTGGCTTCTCACATGACAGAGAAACCTCAGACATGATTGTCCTTTCTTGAATTAATACCTTAATTTGGACATTTTCACAGCCTTAGAATTTAACTTGCAACCTAATAAACCCCCTTTATAAAACCCAGTCCATTCTGGTATATTGCATTCCAGCAGCTTTAGCAAACCAAAAGAGATTTCAGTACCAGAGAAATGGGCTGTGAAAGATGCAAATACCAAAAATGTTGGAATAGCTTTTTAAATGAATAAGGGTATAATTCTGGAAGAACTGTGAGGAGTTTAATGGGAAAGGCCTAAAATGTTTTGAAGAGTCTCTGGATATAAATGTGGACTTTAATGATGCCTCCAAATTAGACTTTAGACGGAAATGATCAATGTGGCATTGCCAACTAGAAGAAAGGCAAACTTAAATTAAGAGATTAAATTCATGCATGTGGAGAGGGTGAGTCTGCGCAGGAGGCAGAGGGCAGGCAGAAAAGTGTCGCTGCCTCAGGCTTCAGAGAGGATGGAGTACATTTCCCAGGGTTTGGGGAAAACCTGGCCACCACCCCACTGTTTTGTAGGGGTTGAGCATGTGCCCCAGAGATAGCAGAGAGTCTGGGTGCCACCCAGATGCCTTGAGGAGGGCAGGGCTGAGAACAAGGTGGTCTGCCCAATGCCACCCAATGTTGCAACCCTCACTCCCATGTTTTCAGAGAGCAGGGCCTCTGAGTAAGCTCTTGGAAAGGGTAGGATTGCCACTCTCTCAAGCCCAGAGGCTAAAACCCTATTCTAAAAATGTCTCTCAGACTATGGAATCTGTGCTGGTTTAAGCTATTATATATCTCAGAAAAAAACATGTTTTAAACCTGATCCAATCTTATAGGGCAGCCACTTCTTTTAATCCTGATTCAATACTGTAGGTGGAAAGTTTGAGTTAGATCATCTCCACTGATGTGGTGTGCCTGGTTATGGGTGTGGCCTTTTGATTAGATGGAGATATAACTCCACCCATTCAAGGTGGGTCTTGATTAGTTTACTAAAGTTTTTGTAAGGGGGGACATTTTGAAGAAACCTCAGAAATGACAGAGAAGCTTAGAGAACAGTTGATTCAGCACTGACAGAGCCCACAGAGCTAGAGACCTTTGGAGATGCAGGAGGAAAATGCCCCGAGGGAAGCCTTATGAAATTAAAAGCCAGGAGAGAAAGCTAGCGATATGACTATGTGCCTTCGCAGCTAACAGAAGCATCCAAAAGCCAAAGATCCAGCAGATGCCAGCCACTTGCCTTCCCAGCTGACAGAGGTGTTTCAGGATTAGCCTTTCTTGAGTAAAGGTAGCCTTTTGTTGGTGCCTTGAACGGAACATTTGCATGGCCTTAGAACTGTAAACTTGCAACTTATTAAATTCCCTTTTTAAAAGCTGTGCCATTTCTGGTATATTGCATTCTGTCAGCATTAGCAAACTAGTACAGAATCAAATGGAGTTTGCCTGGTAGGTTTTCAGAACTGTCTGGGTTGAGTGATCCCTGTTTTCCTTCCAATTTTCCCCTATGGAAATAGGAGTGTTTATCCTCTGACTGTTCCACCTTCGAATATTGGAAATAGTTGACTTGTTCTAAGTTTCACAGTCCCACAGTCAGAGGAGAATTTTGCCTTAGGACAAACCATGCCTGTAACTGATTTTGATGAGACTTTGTAATGTTTTTTACTTTGTATTATATTTGTATTGTTACTAAAATGGTTTAAGCCTTTTGTGATATTGTGATGGAGTAATGTATTTTTGCATATGGAAAGAACATGTCTTTTTGGTGTCCAGAGGATAGAATGGGTTAGTTCAAAACTGTTACATACTAAAATCTTGAGGGTGCAGACTGATTGTGAGTGGGACCTTTTGATTAGGTTGTTTCCATAGAGATGACACTCAGTCTATTGAAGATGGGTCTTAATGCTTTTACTGGAGCCCTTTATGAAGGAAATAAAAGGCGGAAACATAGAGAGAACTCAGAACCAACACAGAGAGCAGAGAGATAAAACCAAGTGATGGACACTTGAAAAAGAAAAATGCTCCAGAAGCTAAGAGAGGACCCACAGAGGCTTAGAGAGAGAACACCATTGGAATCAGAAGCTGAAAGCAATGAACTGATATCAAGGACCAGCAGACACCATCATGTGCCTTCCCACATGACAGAGAAACCCTGGATCTGATCGGCCTTTCTTAAGTGAAGGTATCTTCTTCTTGATGCCTTAATTTGGACATTTTCATAGACTTAGAATTGCAAATTTGTAATCTAATAAATCGCCTTTGTAAAAACCAGTCCAGTTCTGGTATATTGCTTACTGGCAGCATTAGCAAAAAAAGATAGATGAGCTCTCTAAAAATAAATTTCTCTCTAAACTCTCTCTTGGAACTGCTTCTTTCTTAATTGTGACATAATTCATCAAAGAGGAGGATTCTTGTTGAGTATACTTTTTGCCTCATAACTCAAGGAACATGTTAACAGCAAATAAAGGTCTGTGCTCAATTAAAAGAAATATTTAACCCATATGCTTACTACAACTTTTCCCATTTAGGATTACAGAAACAGTAACAGCAATTAATTCTCAGTATTACTCATAAAAAGTTGAAGTTTCAAAGTACCAACATAATTTCAATTGTTAGTCAAATATTTGCTGTTGTGCATGAGAAATTTTAATTTTATATAACAGTGTGTGAATTTGATGACTCTTGATCTTGACTGATTAAAGAATGATTATTAAGAAAGCACATGATATGTACTGCATTGAACTTTCTTATATATAATGATATTGAAAGCACCATTGATTTCGGGGAGTCCTTGGTTCACTTTCTCTTCATGTTACACTCAAGCCAAGAAAATAAGTAGTGCAATCATTGCTGCCAAAAGTGGGCTCATTTGCCCAATGAGCACAGAGGTCAAATGCCATGACATCAGAATTTCAAAGAGAGAGTTTATTGTATGCTTGACTAGCAAGAGACTGGAGGGAAAACCTCAGATCAGCCTCCCTGAACAAAATGAAGTTTGGGGTTTTATACTAGTCCAAGGAAGGCAGGCTAAAGGGATTGGCTAACGATAGGATGAGATGAGATGATGTGGGCTAATCCAATTGCGGGAAGGTAGATGTGCCATTTTGAAACTATTACATACCCTAAAAAAGCCATACTTTAATCCTGATCCAATATTGTGGGGGGACAGCTGTTTCTTTCAATCCTCTTTCAACATTGAAGGGTGGAAACTTTTGATTAAACTATCTCCATGGAGATGCGGCATGCCCAATTGTGAGCATGGCCTTTTGATTAGATGGAGACATAACCTCACCCATTTAAGGTGGGCCTTGATTAGCTTATTAGAGTCCTTTAAAAGGGGAAACATTTTGTACAAAGTTCAGAACAGAGGCAGATTCTTAGAGAACAGTTGCTTCAAAGCTGGCAGAGCCAACATGAGACCAAAAAGTTTGGAGATTCAGGACCCAGCAGATGTCACCATATATCTTTCCATGAGATACTAAGCAAGCCAGAGATGTGTCCCAGAGGAGCTGAGTGAAGGCACAGAAGCCAAGTGAGGAGCCCCCACAGGAACAGAGGCTGAAAGCAATGGAGCCCAAGGAGCAAGACACCAACAGATGCCAGCCATTTGCCTTCCCAGCTGACAGAGGTGTTCCAGACAGCATCAGCCTTTCCTGAGTGAAGATAACCTCTTGTTGATGTCTTAGCTTGGATGTTTTCTTGGCACCAGAACTATAAACTTATAAATTATTAAATTCTCTTTTTAAAAGCCATTCCATTTCTGGTATACTGCTTTCCAGCAGCATTAACAAACTAATACAGCAGGCTTAATAAGTGGGGTTTAGCAGAGCATGCTCTGTTACAAATCATGCTTGGTGTCAAAATGGAGGCTTAGTATGCTCAGTGGCAAGAATCTGTCAGAACCAGCCTTAGCAGATGCTGCAAAGGGAAAGGAAGAGTAACTTTTCTTGGAGTGGAACAAGCTTCTGAATAATCATGAGGAGGTGGGAGCTCAAACAAAGTAACTGGAAACTTTTTCAAACCAGTAAGGGAGAGGCTACTTCAGTGGAAAGGTTGGTAAATGGCAGTTTCATTACCCCTGAATATGCCTTCATTTCTTGTCAATAAACAAGTGACCTATAGAGTAAAAGCACTGGATCTGAATCCATTTGTATTTGATCTACTTTTGTGAGTAGTAGCCCCAAATATGTGAAAATAGTAGGCAACTGCTAATTAATCAGCCAACCAACATAAACGCTTTGTAATGATCAAATTAAATAATTTATTCAAAGAATTTTATTATTATAATGTCTATATAAGTACAGCTATTTTTGCTTCACCATAATCAGAAACTGGTGGCAATAAGATCTGCATCCAGAGGTGGGTAACGGAGAACTAAAGTACATAGTATTAATCACCAATATGGGAAATGTTTCTGAAGAACTTCTGAGTTTTAAGAATAAGTTTAAAAATTACCACCAAGAAACATGAAAACAGAAAACAGGTATGAAAAAAATCTATGTGTTGAAAAGAAACCATCCCTCCATAATTAATTAACTGATTAAAAATAATATAAAGGGAAGATAGTTAAGTAGAAAGCATCAGGAATCATTATCTCCACCAAAACAATGATTGATTTCCAAGAACTGAATCAACAATTTTGAATTTCTGGAATCTAGTGGAACACTGTGCAACATTCAAGGAAGAGTGGAAGGAAAAGGCTGGTAAACTGTGGTAAAAACAGTGAATTTTATCCTCCCTGTCATGGATACAATCCTCCAGCCTCCAGCCTCATGGTAACCAACAGCAGGGACTACAACCAGGCTCATGGTGCACCTTGATGGTGCCAGGCAGGAATATAAGGACCAAATCCCCCAAATTCCAGGGGTGTGTGTTCTGATTGCTGATCACTGCTTTTGATGAGCTGCTTCAGATTGCTGAGAGATGGCTGTAAGAGCAGCCATTGTTCCAAATCCCCTCAAGCAGAGGAATCTTAGTACACTTCTTCAAAACTATGGAAAGAATTAAAGAACTGCAGTATAGGGCCAATGCTGAATTAAGAAAACATAGCTTCAAAGCCATAGGAGCAGATCTTGGAGCACTTGCTGACTCAAGCCCCAAACTCTCCCCACTGTGCTGTGGGAGCTAGGTTGCACTGCCATGGTCCTGACCTTATTCCAGAAGGAGTAGAGTGTCCCCTATGCACACACTGGGACAGTACCTGTATTAGCTAGGGGTTCTCTAGAGAAACAGAATCAACAGGAGATCTCTGTAAATATAAAAAATCTATAATGGTGTCTCACATAATCGTGGGGATGTAGAGTCCAAGGTCTGTAGGGCAGGCTGTGAGCTGGCGGCTCCAATGAAGATCCTCAACAAACTCTCAGGAGAGGCTGGCTGGGCAACCATAGGGATGTAAGAGTCCAAGATCTGTAGGGCAGGCCACGAGCTGGCAGCTCCATTGAAGGTCCTCAATGAACTCTCAAAAGAGGCTAACTGTCTGAAGCAGGAAGATTGATTGACTCTTCTGAATCCTCATTAAAAGCCTTCCAGTGATTAGATTAAGCATTACTCATTGCAAAAGACTCTCCTGTTGTCTAGTTTTTATCACAATTTACCAGCATCTTCCTTCCACTCCCCCTTGGACACCACCAACATGGTCATGATGTAAATCCATGAAATGTCCTCATAACAACAGACAGGCCAGCATTTTCCCAATCAGACAACCGGGCACCATCAGCTGGCTAAATTGAAACATGAATCTGACCATGACAGTACCAAATCATCGGGTGAAAATCTGTAGGATTAGGCCTGGGAGTATGTCTCAGGCTTGCCCTCTTAGAGTTTGTCCTGAGGTCAGAAAAGGGGCTTGTAGACAGCTAGAGCAGTTTGAGTAACAGTTAAGTCAAAGCAGACCAGGGCAAAGGACTACCTTCCATAAGTCACTCAAGAGAGCACCCAAGAGGGGATGAAAGTTTATTTCAAAGGGATTAGAGGAGGGAATTTGAACTCCTATAAACTGTAAAAGAGGGAATTAATAAGGCCATGAGCAAGTACAAACCTAATAAAGGAAGCAGACTCAATGGCTCCAGAAAGACTCAGATAAGACCTGAGAGGACCATGAACTTATCATTTGCTTTGGCTGATACTTGATCTTGATACTAGGACTAAACTTGGAAGGAAATCACCAACCAAAGCAGAGTCAATTTGAAAATACTGAAAGATGCTTTTTACTTTGGTTTGTTTTGGTTAGCTCCTGACTGTCAAACTGTCAAACACTAGTTGGATACAATTTAAGGAACAGACAGCTCAGAGAGTGTTCTAGTTTGCTAGCTGCTGGAATGCAACACACCAGAAATGGATTGGCTTTCAATAAAAGGGGATTTATTTAGTTGGAATATAGTTTTTCAGAGGAAAGGCAGCTAACTTTCAACTGAGGTTCTTTCTTACATGGGAAGGCATAGGGCGATCTCTACTGGCCTTCTCTCCAGGCCTCTGGGTTCCAACATCTTTCCCTGGGGTAATTCCTTTCTGCATCTCCAAAGGCCTGGGCTGAGCTGCAAGTGCTGAGATGAGGTATGCTGAGCTATTTGGGCTGTGCTACATTGAGCTGTCTCATTTAAGCACCAGCCATAAATCAAACATCATTCATTACAGCAGGCACACCTCTTAGCCAACTGCAGATGTAATGAGCAACAGATGAAGTTCATGTACCATTGGCTCATGTCCACGGTAACAGAACTAGGCACATTCACCTGGCCAAGTTGACATCTGAACCTAACTACCACAGAGAGTAAATCCCAGAGTTAACACTTTAAAATATTAAAATATGCAGTATACAACAAAAGATTACAAGACAAAGAAATGGGACATGATGGCTCATCCAAATGAACAAGATAAAAATCAAGAAACTATCAATGAAGAGGAGCAAATTTTAAGCATACTAGGCAAAGACATTAAAAAATAATCCTCATTATGCTCTAGAAGATAAAGGGAAACACAGAGAATGAACTAAATGATATGAGAAAAAGAATGAACGTACAATATGGCAATCTCTCTGAGCGTCTAAATAAGAAGCAAAAAGAAGCACTGTAGTTGAAGAACACAATAACTGAAATGAAAAATTCCCTAAAGGGTTATGTTTGGTTTGCTAAAGTTGCTGGAATGCAATACACAAGAATTGGAATCGTTCTTATAAAGAACCATTATGTTACAAGTTTACAGTTCTAAGGCCACAGAAATGTCCAAACCAAGGCATCCAGAGAAAAAACACCTTAACTCCAAAGAAAGGCCAATGTCTGTCACATGGGAAGGCATGTGATAGGCATTTGCTGGTCCTTGTTTCTGGTTCCATTGCCTCCAGCTTCTGATGCCAGTTGTTTCCTCTCTAAGCACCTGTGGGCCTTAGTTCTGGCTTGCTTAGCAACTCATGGAAAGGCACGTGATGACATATGCTGGTCTCTAAATGCCCCTCTCTAGACATCTGCTCTCTCTATGGGCACTCCAAGCACCTCCAAGCATCTCTGTCAGGTCTGAAGCAACTGTTCTCCCTTTTAAAGCAACCAGTAAACTAATCATGACATATTTTAAATGGGCAGAGTCACATCACCATCTTATCAAAGACCACACCCACAACTGAGTGGATTATATCTCCATGGAAACAATCTAATCACAGGTTCGCAACCTATAACATTGAATCAGGATTAAAGGACATGGCTTTTCTGGAGTACACAACCCTTTTTAATCAGCAGAGATTACATTAAATTGAAGACGGCAGAAGAAAGAATCATTAATCTTGAAGAAAAGACAATTGAAATGATTCAGGCAGAGAAGCATAAAGAAAACCAGAATTTAAAAAAAAGAAAAAAAAAAACTAAAAGAGTCTAAGAGACCTGAGGGACACTATCAAATGTACCAGTATACACATGGGAGTCTAAGAAGGAAAAGAAAGAGCGAAAGAGGTAGAAGGGATATTCAAAGAAATAATGGAAGAAAACTCCCACAATTTAATAAAAGACATGAATATCCACATTCAAGAATCCCAACAAACCCCAAACAGGTTAAAGTCAAAGAGAACTATGTTCAGACACATAGTAATCAAACCGTCCAATGCCAAGGACAAGGAGAGAGTTCTGAAAGCTGTGAGAGAAAAGCAAGTACAATAAGATTAAGTGCTGATTTCTATCAGAAACCATGGAGAAAAGAAGGCAGTTGGATTAAACATTTAAAGTGCTGAAAGAAAACAATTGTCAGACAAGGATTTTATATCCGGTAAGATTTTCCTTCAAAAATGAAGAACAGATTAAGATATTCTCAGAAAAACAAAAGCTGGGAAGCTTGCCACTAGACCTACACTACAAGCAACATTAGAAGGAGTTCTTCAGACTGAAAGGAAAGGACAATAGACAATGGATCGAAATGGCATAGAGAAAAAATACTTCCAATAAAAATAATCATATGGGGTAGTTCAGGGGTAGAATTCTCACCTGCCATGCAGGAGATCTGGGTTCGATTCCCAGCCCATGCACATCCCAAAGAAGAAAAACAAATAAGCAAAAACAAACAAACAAACAACAAACAAACAAAATTCAACAACTGGTGCTGCAATAACAGATACTTACATGGAAAGATAATGAAATATGACCCCGCCATACAGCATAGAAAAAAAAGAATAATCATGTGAGTTATTTACAAGAGCCTCACCTTAAATTCAAAGATACAAGCAAGTTGAAAGCAAAGGATGGAAAAATATACCATATAGATAGTAATCAAAGAGAACAGGAGTAACTATAATATCAGATAAAATAGACTTTAAGTCTATTTGAAGTCTATTTATGAAGGACAAAAAAAGTCATTATATACCTTTTTAAAATACTATAAAGGGGTCAATTCAACATGAAAACATAACAATCACAATTATATATGCACATAATGGCAAAGCCCAAAAACATGTGAAGCAAATATTGAGATATCTGATGGATGAAATAGACAGTTTTATTTTAATAGTACAAGACTTCACTATGCTACTTTCAATAATGGATAGAAAATCTAGAGAGAATATCAGTAAGAAAAAAAAGAACTTGAATCTACTCTAAGCCAACTAGCCCTAACAAACATATATAGAACACTTCACACCACAGCAGCAGAATACAAATTCATCTCTAGTGTCCATGGTTCATTCCAGGATAGATGACATGTTATGGCAAAAAAAAGTATCATCAAATGCAAAAATACTGAAATCATACATTGTACCTTCTCCAACACAAGCAGGAATGAAGCTAGAAATCAATAACAGATGGAGAACTGGAAAATTCGCAAATACATGTAAATTAAGCAGCGTACTCTTAAACAACCAATGGGTCAAAGAAAAAATCAAAGGGAAATGAGGAAATATTTGAGGTGAATGAAAATGAAAATACAACATACAGAAATTTATAGGATGCAAAGGCAGTACTGAGAGGGACATTTCAAGCTCTGAATGCTCACATTAAAAAAAAGAAGAAAAATCTCAAATCAGAGGCCAAACCTCACAACTAGAGGATCTAACAAATAAGAGCAAATGAAGCCCAAAGAGAGTGGAAGGAAGAAAATAACAAATATTACACTGGAGAGAAATGAAACAGATTTTAAAACATAATAGAGTTTTAAAAAAAACTGATTCTTTGTAAACAATAGTAAAAAAGACATTTAACTAGACCAAAAATGAAAAAAAGAGGACACAACTAAAATAAAAAATGAAAGGGGTGACATTTTTACTGAACCCACAGAAATAAAAAGGATTGTAAGAGGACTTTATGAACAATTATATGCCAACTAACAAGACAACTAGATTAAATGGAGTAAATTCTAGACATATACAAACTACCTATACTAACTTAAGAAGAAAGAGACCAATATTTAGGAACAATATTTAAAAGACCAATATTTAATATCAGAAAAATAACTAGTAGAGATTTAATTACCAATCACAAACCTTCCAACAAAGTAAAGCCCAGGACCAAATGGCATCACAGGGGAATATTAACAAACACTCCAAGAAAAATTAACATCAATCTTGCTCAAATTCTTCCAAAAATTTGGAGAAGTGGGAACCCTACCTAATTCATTCTCTGAAGCCATCACCTTAACATCAAAACCAGATAAAGACATAAACAGGTAAAGAAAAGACAAGAAAAATGTAGACCAATCTCCCTTATGAATATAGATCCAAAAATTCTGAAAAAAGTACTAGCAAAATGAATCTAAGAAGACAATAAAATAATTATACACATGATCAAGTGGGATCTATCCCAGCTATGTAATGGTTATTCAACTTAAGAAAATCAGTTAATATAATACACAATTAACAGAAAGAAGGAAAGAAAATCACATAATCACCTCAATTGGCACAGAAAATGCATTTGACAAAATCCAGCACGCTCCTTGATAAAGACACTTAGAAAAGTATGACTGGAAGGAAACTTCCTCAACATGATATAGAGCATATATGAAAAACCCACCACTAGCATCATACTCAATGATGAAACACTGAAAGCTTTCCTTCTGAGATCAGGAACAAGTAAAGAATGCCTACTGTCACCATTGTTATTCAACATTTCATTGGAAGCACTAGCAACAAAAGAAAAAAACTAGATAAATGGAACTGCATTGAAATTTAAAAAACTGGTAAATCAAAGGCCTTTATTATGAAAGTAAAAGGACAGTCTACAGAATGGGAGAAATATTTGGAAACCAAATATCCAGTAAGGGTTTAATATCCAGTATATATAAAGAAATCCTACAGCTCAACAATACAAAGACAAACAAATGAATTTAAAAATGGGTAAAAGACTTGTATAGACATTTCTCAAAAAAAAAGATATACAAATAACCAAAAATCACATGAAATGATGCTCAACATCATTCGCCATCAGAAAAATGCAAATGAAAGCCACAATGAGCTATCACTTCATACCACTAGAATGGTTGCTATTTAAAAAAATCACAAAATGACTAGTGTTGGGGAGGATATGCATTCATTGTTGGTGTCAATGTAAAACAGTATAGCCACTATTGTAAGACATTTTGGCAGTTCATCAGATAGTTAAGTATGAAACTACCATATGTGCTGGTTTGAAAGAAAGTATGCCCCCTAAGAAAAGCCATGTTTTAATATAAATCCCATTTCATAAAGGTAGAATAATCTCTATTCAATACTGTATGTTTGAGACTGTAATGAGATCATCTCCCTAGGTGATGTGATTTAGTCAAGAATGGTTGTTAAACTGGATTAGGGGATGACATGTCTCCACCCATTTGAGTG
>PVIY010006561.1:49999-86918 GCA_004026745.1 Myrmecophaga tridactyla | reverse complement strand
ACATCCAAGGCTTCCTGGTACTTTCCCAAACGTTCCAGGATCATATAATAAAGTTCAACTTCTGCCTCAGCTTCTGTCTTGTCCTCTTTCACCATTTTTTCTACCATTCTCTCAGCAAGGGGCAGAAACATCGTTTTTGAGAGGTTTTCATCCTGTGCTGATATAGATTGCATAATTAAGCTCATCACAGACCAAAAGTAGTAAGGATTTTTTGGCACAATCTTATACAGAGCCATGCCAGCCTGTTGGATTTTCTTGTATTCGCCCACTCTGGCATAGGCCATGAAGAGGTGAGAGTGATACTCCTCACTATTGGGAACTTTCTTCACAGCTGCCTCATAAAGTTTTGTAACTAATTCCGGTCAATGCATCTCCCGGTAAAGAATAGTCAGTGCTTGTAGAGAGTTGTCATCTTTGGGTTCAAGGGCTGCCACCTCTTGTGCCAAGGTGAATGCTTCCTCCTGCTTTCCAGTTCTTTGTAAACCAATTGCCTTTAAAACCTTTGCACAGTGAAGATCCTTATGTTTCTTCAACAATTTATCTGCTTGCTGAATTGCCATTTTATTATTACCATTATCAAGATAATCTTGAAGCTTCCTCAACATTGAGATAAACCAAAGGAAAGGACTGTAAAAGGAACTATTCTCCAACTACCGGGACATCTCAGTTATTGAAAAGGTGTTTCTCCCTGACTAAATCTGAGATTTTTCACAATCAGGGTAGCAGGATGACATCAAGGTCTTAAAGCTTGCGGGCTGAGGTAAGCGTTGTGGAACAAGACCCACTTAGCACAGAAGGGAAGCTGCAGTGAAAACCACAGAAGCTGCAGAGAGCAAAAGCCTGCAGCAACCTGCATGCCCCCTCGGACAAGCGCTACCACTGTCTCTCTCTCCACCGCTGTTTTGGGCCCAAGACCCTCCTCCCAACCCCCCCTCCCACATGAGCCCAGAGCAGCTGTTTCTCTACCAGAGATCGCAATTGGGAGCCTCGAGTCTCCGGCCTGCCCCTGACTTGTTTGGATGACCTTGTGTCAGCCCCTTCCCCTCTCTGGCTCTCGGTTGTTCCATGTGCGCCGAAGCCCAGCTAGCCCAACAACCAGCTAGACTCCGTTCCCTCAAAGAGAGAATCTTCACTCCCACTGTACATTTTGATATTTTAAAATGTTATCTGAGATTTATTCTATCTTTGTTTTGTAACTGGCTGGTGAAGAGACAGATAATTTCTTGTGCTTTAGCCCTCCTATCGAAGGTCTGCCCAAGGTGAACACAGTGTTCTGCGGGGTTTTGCCCTGTTTTTCTGGGACTTTATCTTGTCCTGGGCTTTTGCTTGTCAGTTGTTTTGGAGTTACCCTGTTTACAGGAGGTTGGTTGTCCCCTCGGTTTCCCAAGAGACAGACCTCCTTCTCCCGGTTGTTCAAAGCTCACAAGTGTTTGGCCCATAATGTCTGCCTTTAGTTTTTTACATTCCTTTTGTTGTCTCAAGCTGCTTTTGCTTGAACAGCTAATTCTGGGAGGAGGGCACATCAGAGATGACTTTAAATTTCAATTTACACTGCCCCTGTGTGGGGACGGTTGAAACAATGGCTACCTCCGCCCTCTGTCTGAGATGGCCTGAAACAGTGGTGCCACCACCTTGATCTGGGTAGGTTGGAACAATAGCTGCCCTCACAGCTGGACGCCCAGCAATCTGAATTCACTAATTAAAAGCTGTGATCAGTGATCAGCTGTATCCACCCCTGTTGTGGAAGAAGAGGATTTTTATGTTACCTGCAGCTAGCCAAGGGCTGAACTCTTTAGTAGCCTGCTGTGAGCATGAGGTTCTAGTAGCTGCCTTGTGGAGAAAGTAATTTACTATTTTTTACTGAATTTATTAGCCTCTTCCTCCTGCTCTTCCCTGGCTGTTGTACAGTTTTCTTTGGCATTTCAAAATTGTTGTTTGACAGTTCCTGCCTGTTTAATAGTTATTTTGATGGAAGGACTGAGTCTTATAGCTCCCTACTCTGCGATCTTCCCACAATCCTTCTCAGGCTTTTTATTTTTCAATAATTTTAGATTTACAGAAAAGTTGCAAGATTGTACAGACTTTTCTATATGCTACTCATTGCAATTTCTGCCATTTCCATGATACATTTGTCACAATTAAGAAACTAATACTAGTGGATTACTGTTAGCTAAATTATACTGTTTGTTTGAATTTTACCTGTTTTCCCACTAATTTCCTTTTTTTATTCTGTGATCCCATCCCCAGATTCCACATTACATTTAGTTGTCATTTTTCCCTGGTCTCTGTTTGTGACAATTTCTAAGTTTTTCCTTGTTTTTCATTACATTGAGAATTTTGAGGAGTACTGGTCATGAATTTTGTTGAATGTCCTTTAATTTGGGTCTGTCTGATGTTTTTCTCATGATTAGACTGGGGTTTTGGGATGTAGGAAAGAAATACCACAGTGATAAGTATCCTCATCACAACATATCAGGGTACATGCTCTCAAAATGACTAATCCCTGATGATGTTAACTTTGATCACCTGGGCAAAGAATTGTTTGCCGGTTTTCTCCACTGTAAAGTTGTCATCATTTGCCCTCCCTACATACACATGCTTTCCATATTCAATGTTTAGAAGTCAGTCACTCATAAACTGCAGCCCACACTTAAGGGGATAGAGGAGGGTGGTTGGTAAATACCAACATAAATTAATAGAAATAATGATTTATCTTTTTCTTATTTATTTATTCAGTCATTTATTTTATAAGTATGAACTCATATTTATTTTATACTTTGGTTGTAATCCAGCGCTACATATATATATATATATTTTTTTGCTTTAGTTCTTAAATTATTTCAGCTGTAGCTATTCATTCTTTCAGGTTGGGTCCTATTGGATCCATCCTCATTCTTTGTTTTTTTGAATGCTTTCTTACCTTGTGGTACTTATAAGATGCTTCAGGATTATCTTGTGATTCCCTGACCCAGCCCTAGAATCAACCACTTCTCCAAGAATACCTGGTCCCATCTTTTTGAGAATAATACTTAGAAACCAAGATCTAGGTGCGAGGTATACTTGTTGCTACTGGGTTTCACTTCTTCTGTGCCCTCCCATGGACAGAGCTAGGAAATATGTGTACATATACTAAACCACATATATATATGTGGCACACACATACTAACCTGCGTTTACATATATATTTATATCCATAATACATAAATGAAAATATTTCTGTATCTATTCATCTTTATCTATATTAAGCCAATCATGAGCTCATATTGATGTCTTCAATTATCTAATACCACAGAGTTTATTATAATCTTGCCCCTTTGCTTAACTTTAATTTCTCATTCCAATAATGAGAATCCTAGCTCCCAGAATGCATTACCTATTTACTCATTTGTTCAACCCCAGTGTATATCTAAAATATTTCAGAATTAACTCATAACCCTGTGAAAAACAACTTTATTAAATAAAATAGTGCTTATGCTTTAAATAGTATTTAAAATAGTGTTTATGTACACATAAACAAAAAACTTTATTTTTAGTCTCAGAGTTTCCAGTGAAAGCATAGTCTTCTAAAGTTATTCATGTGTTTTGGTTTGCTAATGCCACCGGAATGTAATATATCAGAAATGCATTGGCTTTTATAAAGGGAATTTATTAAGCCACATGTTTACTTTAAATCACATGTTTACCATAAAAATGTCCATACTAAGGAATCCAGAGAAAGATACCTTGACTCAAGAAAGGGCTAGTGATGTTTGGGGTTTCTTTGTCAGCTGGTAAGGCACGTGGTAACATCTGCTAGCTTTCTCTCCTGGCTTCTTATTACAAATGGCTTCCCCACAGGTGTTTTCTTTCTCCATCTCCAAACGTCTTTTTGTCAGCACTGAGGCTTTTTCCAAAATGATTCTCTCCTAAAGGACTCTAGTAAGCAACCCCACCTTCAGTGGGTGGAGACACATCTCCATGGAAAACCCCCTAATCAAAGGTCCCACCTACAATTAGGTTGGTCACATTTCCGTGGAAACAACCAAAAAGAGACTAGCCAACAATATTGAATGAAGATTAAAGAATATGACTTTTCTGGATGGTTTCAAACTGGCATATTTATATCAGTTCCTCATATCTCCCCACATAGTTCTGCATTCTTTTTTTGCATGGGCAGGCACTGGGAATCGAACCCAAGTCTCCAGCGTGGCAGACGAGAATTCTGCCACTGAGCCACTGTCGTACTGCCTATAGTTCTGCTTTTGATGCTGTACTTAAAAGTCCTTTCTGATTTGAAAATTGATTATATACATGTATGTAATATGTTTATACATAAATATGTATAATATATGTAACATTCTATAATAATATAGTTATATAATATAATCACACATTGTATATTATACCATATATTTTATTTTATTTATTTTAGATATTTTATTGCTTTGCTATAAAACTCCTGAGTACATCTATGTTCACTTTGTCACTTGGTGTGAAGTAGAACTCATGAAAACTCTTGCTTTTCTCCAATATTTGAAATGCCCCCTTGATCATATTTTAAAATATATGCCAGAGGCTTTCTCTGCTTCTCATTCTATATCATGTTCTCTTGTTCAAGTTCAAAGTGTGTAATTTGATAATTTCAGTATCTGGTAGAATTGTTTTGCGTATTTTTACTCACTTATTCTTATTATTGAAATTAATTACTACAATTTCCTTTTTTATTTTAGGAACATTTTAGTGGATAAACCAAATGACCAGTCTTCAAGGTGGTCTTCAGAGAGCAACTATCCTCCCCAGGTAAGATTCAAATAGACACTTAATCAGTATGTATGTCTGCCAGTCATCTCTTGGTATCAGTTATTAATTTATTCAGTCTTTGGTGTTGGGAGGTAATTTTTTTCTCTTTTATTTATTGACTTAAATTTTGAAAGAACTTTTAGTTCATAGGCAAATGAAACGTGGAATTTGATGACTCATACACTTTTTACTTCTGAATTACTAATGATACAAAACTATTTTGATACCTTTCAAAGAAAGGTGAAGCTGGGAAGAAAGAAAAAAAGAATTTTAAAAAGTGAAAATAGCCTAATAGACCTGTGGGACACCATCAAGCATAGCACTAAATGCATTGTGTAAGTCCCAGAGGGAGAGGAAGGGAAGACAAGAACAGAAGGAACATAGAAAACTTCCCAGACTTGGCAAAAGACCTGAATATACACATCCAAGAATCCCAGCAAACGCCAAACGGTATAAACCGGAGAAGAAATATGGCCAAATCCATGGTAATCATGCTGTTGTATTGCAAAGGATAAAGAGAAAGTTCTGACAGTTGCAAGAGAAAAGCAGTGAGCTGTGTACAAGGGAGTCCAAGTTGGATTGCATGCCAATTTCTCCTTAGAAACTATGGAGACAAGATGGCAGTAGGTTGAAATGTTAAAGTGTTGGTAGAGAACAATTGCCAACCAAAAATTTTATGGCTGGCAAAACTGTCTTTCAGAAATGAAGGGGAGGAGTATACAAGGGTAGTTCTGTGGTAGAATTCTTACCTGCCATGCAGGAGACTTGGGTTCAACTCCCAGCCCATGCACTCCTCACCCTATCCTCCACCCCGAAATGGTACTGCAATAACAGGGTAGTCACATGGAAAAAGAATGAAATGTGACTCCAACTATACAGCATACCAAAAAAAAAAAAGAGGGAGAGATAAAGATATTCCCAGATAAATAGAAAAGAACTGATTGATTTATGATTTTGGATAGGCAGTGTGCAAATATAAAATATTTAACAAGTTGCAAAACAAGGAAAGGACTTAAAAGTGTATGTATAGTGTTAATGTATGTGTAAGCTATTGAAGTTAGGTTAGTATTGAGTAAAAATTGGTTATTATATATTTAGTATGTTACATTTTAATCTCATGGTAACCACAAAGAAAATATATGAAAAAATATATCCAGAAAGAAATGAAAAGGGACTCAATATGGTACAGTACAGAGATCAAATAAAAATGAAAATAGGCATTAACAGAAAAAATAAGGGACCAAGAAAGCATAAGACTTAACAACCACTGCTTTAGTTTCCTGGGCTGCTCAAAGCAAATCACCATAAAATGGTTGGACTTAAATATTGGGAATTTATTAGCTTACAGTTTTGAGGTTGGGGAAATGTCCAAATAAAAACATTACAAGGCGATTGATGCTTTCTAGCTGAAGATTGGCTGCCAGTGATCTTTAGCTTCTCTGCCATATGCCAAGGCACATGGTGTTGTCTCCAAGTCTCTCCCTTCTCAGTTTTGCTGATTTCAACTTCTTTATTCCTTTGCTTTTTTTTTTTTCTTTCTGTATTTCATTCTTACTCTGGTAATAGGATTGATCCTGATTGAGGAGGGACACTTCTTAACTGAAGTAACCTCATTGAAAAGTCCTACCTACACTAGATTTACACCCACAGGAATGGATTATATGTAACAACATGTTTTTCTGGAGTACATGACACACTTACTAAACAATAAAATAGCAGAAGAAAGTCCTGCATTATCATCAGTTACTTTAAATGTAAATCGTTTAAACTTTCCAGTCAAAAGGCAGAAATGGAAGAATGAATAAAAACTGTGACCCAATTATATGCTATTTATAAGAGTTTCAGCTTAAATTCAAAGATGTTAGTAGGGTCAAAATGGAAGGATGGAAAAATTATATACCATGCAAATAGTAACCAAAAGAGAGCTGGAGTAGCAATGCTAATATCAGTTAAAATATACTTTAAGTAAAAAAATGGTTACAGGGGACAACCTATATTGATAAAGGGATCAATTCTACAAGTATATAGAACAATTGCAACATATAACTAATATATCTAACAGCAGAGGTCCAGAGTATATGTTGCACATATAGACAGAATTGTAGGGAGAAATAGTTCTAATTTAACAGTTGGAGACTTCAATACACGACTTTAAATAGTGGATAGAACATCTAGACAGAAGATCATTAAGTAAATAGAAGACCTGAACATGCTGTAAACTAATTAGACATAGCAGACATATAAAGAACACTTCACCAAACAGGATATGCATTCTTCTCCAGTACCCACTTCGATAATTCTCAAGGATTGACCATATGTTAGGTCACAAAACAATTCTAAATAAGTCCCCCAAATAATGAAAACATTCAATTTATCTTCTCCTATCACATGTAATGAAACATCAATAAAGAGAGAAATGAAAAATTGAATCATGTCAGAGACCTAACCTCAAAACTAGAGGAATTAGGAAAGAAGAGCAAACTAAACCCAAAGCAAGCAGATGTAAGGAAATAACAAAATTTAGAGTGGAGATAAATGAAAGAATAAAAAAAAGAAGAAGGCAATAGAATCAATAAAACTGAAAGTTCTTTGAGGAGATAAACAAATTTTCAAACCTTATGCTAGACTGACAAAGAAAATTAGGAGACACAAATAACTAAAATCAGAAATAAAAAGGGGAACAATGTTCCTAACTTCACAGAAATAAAAAGGACTATAAGGGGATGCAATAACTATACACATCAGATTAGACAATTTATGTGAAATGGACAAATTCCTAGAAATGAGCAAAGGTATCTATACTAACTCAGGAAAAAGCTGAAGATTTTAAAAAATCATTAATTAGTAAAAATGTTGAATTAGTTATCAGACACTTCTCAATGAAGTAAAACCCAGGACCAGATGACTTTACAGATGAGTTTTACTGAACTCTTCAGGAATTAACACCAATATTGTTGAAAATCCTCCAGAAAATTGAAGGTGAGGGAATGCTCCCTAACTCCTGAGGCCATCACCCCCATACCAAAGCCGGGATAAAGATACCACAAGAAAATAGTTTTAAAGACTTTTATAAATATATGTGCAAAAATGCTCAACAATCTAGCAATCCAAATCCGAGAACACAGTATAAGAATTATATACAGGGTGCATGGGTGGTTCAGTGGTAGAATGCTGCCTTTCACGTGGGAGGCCTGGGTTTGATTCCTGGACCATGAACCCAAAAAGCAAAACAAAACAAAAAGAATTCTATACCAGGATTATGTAGAATGTATTGTTGGTATACATAGGTGGTTCAACATAAGAAAATCAGTCAATATACAACATTAACAGAGAGAAGGAATACAAACTACACGATCATTTCAGTTAATGCAGAAAAGTCATCTGACATAATCCAGCACCTCTCCTGGATAAAAACACTTAGAAAACTAGGAATAGAAGGAAATTTACTCAACATAATAAAGGGCATCTATGGAAACCCACAAGAAATATCATACTTAACAATGAAAGAGTGGAAACTTTCCCTCTGTGATTAGGAAAAGACAAGGATGTCCACTGTTACTACTATTGTTCAACATTGTATTGGAAATTTTAGCCAGAGCAATTGGGAAGAAAGAAGTAAGACTTTCCTTATTTGCAGATAACATTATCCTATATACATAAAATCCTGAAAAGTGCAACAAAGCTACTAGACCTAATAAATGTTCAGCAAAGTGGCTGGGTACAAGATCAATATGTAAAAATTAATAGTGTTTTTATACACTAGAACGGATAATCACATGGAGGAATTGAGGAAAAAATTCCATTCATAATAGAAACCAAAAGAATCATGTATCTACAAATAAATCTAATAAAGGATGCAGAAAACTTATTTATAAAACACTACAAAATATTACTAAAAGAAAACAAATAAGACCTAAATAAATGGAAGGACACTGTGTTCATGGTTAGGAAGACTAAATATTGTTCAGATGTCAGTTCTACCTAAAGCAATTTACAGCTTCATTGCAATCCCAGTCAATATTTTTAGTTTTCTCGGGGGTACAGTGGTAGTTCAGTGGTAGAATTCTTGCCTGTCATGTGGGAAACCAGGTTTGATTCCTGGCCCATGCACTTCCCCAAAACAAGCGAACAATAAAAACAAAAAACAAACAAAAATTCAACAGATGGTGCTGCAATAATGGAATACTCAGATAGAAAAATAATGAAATGTGACCTCACCATACAGCATTAAAAAAAAAAAAAAATTAACAGCTTTCTTTGCAGAAGTGAAAAAGCTCAAATTTAGTTGGATGGCCACAGTGCCCTGACAGCCAAAAACATCTTGAAAAAAGAAGCAAGTTGGAGAACTCACATTTCCCAATTTTATTATTTACTACAAAGCTACCATGGTCAGAAGAACATGATACTAGCAGAAGGACAGGCAATGGAATGAAATTGAGAGTTCAGAAATCAGCCCTCATATTTATGGCCAACTGATATGACAAGTTTGGGAAGTCTAGTCAACTGGAAAAGAATAGTCTCTTCAACAAATGGTGCAGGAAAACTGGATGTCCATATGTGAAAGAATGAAGGTGAACCCCCACCTCACACCATATACCAAAAGTAATTTAAAATGAATCTAAGTCCTAAATATAAGAGCTAGAACTGTAAAACTAGAAAAAAGTATATATATGGAAGCATCGTTGGGACCTTGTGTCAGGCAATGGTTTCTTTGATTTTTATACTCAAAGCATGAGCAACAAAATTAAAAATAGATAAATGGAGTCTCATAAAAATTAAAAACTTTTGTGCATCAGTGGACTTTATCATGAAAATAAAACAGCATCCTGGGCAGCTGCCGTGGCTCAGCAGGCAGAGCTCTGACCTGCCGTGCTGGAGGTCTGGAGTTCGATCCCTGGTGCCTCCTGCCCATATGCAAATTAAAAAAAAAAAAAAAACATCCTACTTAATGGGAGAAAATATTTCAAAACTATATCACTGTTAAGGGTTTAATGTCCCATATATAGGAGGAAATCCTACACATCAATGACAAAAATACAAACAACCCAATTAAAACATGGGCAGAAAACTTGATTAGACATTTCTACAAAGAAGATATACAAACAACCAGAAAGCACATGAAAGGTGCTCAATTGGTCATCAGGGAAATGCAGATCAAAACCACAGTGAGGGATTTCATGCTGGCTAGAATGGCTGCTGTTTTAAAAAATGGAAAGTTACAAGTGTTGGAGAAGATGTGGAGAAATAGGGACATTTATTTGTTGTTCATGGGAATGTAAAATGGTACAGCCATTGTGGAAGACAGTTTAGCAGTTCCTTAGAAAGTTAATATGGAATTACCATTTGATCTAGCAATCCCACTTGTAGATATATCCCCAAAAGTATTGAACAGATATTTACACACCAACGTTCATAGCAGCGTTATTCAAAATTGTACAAAATGGAAGCAACCCAGGTGTCCATTAACCCAAGTGTCCTCAACCAATGAATGGTTAAACAAAGTGTGATATGTACACACAATGAATAGTATTCAGCTATAAAAAAGAATGAGGTTCTGATATGTGCTACGGTATGGATAAACCTTAATGTATCATGTTGGGTGAAATATGCCAGACACAAAAAGAGAAATAGTGTATGATCTTGTTGATATGAAATAATTAGAATAAGCAAATTTATCGAGTCAGAAGCTAGAATACAGATTGTCAGTAGCCAGGGTGGGGGAGGGAATGGGGAGTTAATGTTTAAATTGTACATAGTTTCTATTTAGAATGATGGAAAACTTTTGGTAGTGATTGGTGGTGATGATAGTATAATATTGTGAGTATAATTCACAACACTGAAATGTATATTTGAATGTGAATAAAAGAGAAATTTTAAGTTTTACAATAAGTTACTAGAATAACAATTCTAAATATATGAAAGACTGTGCTACACAAATAGTGACCCCTAAAGTAAACTGTAGAGTATGTTATAAAAATGTTCTTTCTTCAATTGCAACAATTGTAGCACATTAATGAAGGTGTTAATAATATTGTGATACAAGGGAACCCTATTTTGTACATGATTTTTCTGTAAACCTACAATTTCTCTAACAAAAGATAGAAGTAAAATATAAAGAAGACCTTGTTAGGTTCCAAAAAAATGTACATAACTTTTATATATAGTAAAAAAATTATTAAAACAATTTCCTGTTTACTTGTCAACCAATTTCAGAAATGGAAAATGAACAACCTTTTGAAACCCTTTGTGAGCCCCTCATATATATTTCTTAACTATACAGCAATGAGTATTATTTCTTGTTTTATCAAGCATTTTGCAGCAGTATTACATATGTATGTGTTTACATATATATATATATGCTATGATTTAGAATTGCCTAGCTTTGACTGTTCATAAATGAAATGAAAAATGAATGTGTCATTATAATTCTTCTGACACTATTTTTAGTATTATAAGTTTATATATAATATATATAATATATAATTATATATATATTATATTTATTAATGTTACATGTAGCTGTAGTTTGTTCTTTTTACTGCTAAATAGTATTCCAGTCTATTAGTATGCCAAAATGTATTTATGTTTTTGCTATTGATAGTCATTTGGGATTTTTTTTTAACAGTCTTTTTTACTATTATGAAAAAGACTGAGTATTCTTGCAAATTTTTTCCTTGTATATTTCTTGTATGTTCTTTAGCGTATATATCTGGGAGCAGAATTGCTGTCATAGGTGTATATGGTCCACTTTAACAGTTGATGCAAAAACTATTTTACTACATGGCTATATAATTTATATATTCGGTTGCAGTGAAAGTTGCTGTGACATTACATTTTCTCAGTTACCTCTATAGCAGACATTTTTTGTTACAAGGATAACAAACCCTTGTGGATGTTTCTTTTAACTCACAATGGCTTTGATCGGCTTTTTCCTCTTTACATACAAGCCCCTTTGCATATGTTCATGATTTTTTTAAGAGCTATTTTTATTATAAGCAACAAACAAACATACAAACATTCTTGACATATAAACATTCTTGTAATGGTTATAATCTGTGGCTCACAATATTATCACATAGTTGTGTATTCATCACCATATCATTTTTTTGAACATTTGCATCTCTCCAGCAAAAGAAAGAAGAAAGAAAAAACTCATACATGTCATACCCCTTACCACTCCCTTTCATTGACCACTAATAGTTCAGTCTACACAATTTATTTTAACCTTTGTTCCCCCAGTTTTTGTTTATTTCTTATCCATATTTTTCACTCATCTTTCCATACCATAGATAAAAGGATCATCACATGCAAGGTTTTCACAGTCCCATTGCGAAAGCTATATCATTATAGTCATCCTCAAGAAACATGTCTTATTTTTCAGTAGTTAATTTTCTTTCTTCCTTTCTTTTTGTGCTATAACTGAAACTGTTATACCTTCCTTACTGTGAAATTACATTTATTTGTTAACTGACCATATTTTGAAGACAGAAGAATTGAATGTCTTTTTACTTATTTGTTTGCTCATTTATTCATTCAAAAGTTATTTAGTAAATATCTTTAGAGTGCTGCAATTTAGGTGTTGGTAATACAGAAATAACTGTCTTTCTTCTTGATGAGCAAGGAATTATACTGAATCACTTTTACTACTCAGTGTGACAAGACTCAGAGTAGACTTAGTAGACTACTCATAGTAGAAGTAATTTAAAGTTTTGAAATTAAGAATGGCCAGTTTATCATGGAATTACATGGAATCCAGTTTTTCTTTATTGTAATTACAACCCAATTATAACTGGGGTTCCATATTGCCAATCCTAAAGAAAAAGAGTCTTGCTAGAAAAATATAATTAAAAGGAATTACAATTTTTACTTAAATTTATGAGAAACTGCTAGGTGAGTTGGAATGGGTATAGTGTTAATGCATAGATGAGTAGTCAGAAATTTTGCATTCTACCTTTTGTGAGCTAAGTTTATAACATTTATTTTCAATGTGTGCTCCGAAAATTACTGAAAGTACTGAATTTTAAAAGGTATTTGCATTCCCATAAAGTTCTTAAAAGGCAAGAACCTAAGGATAAGGATGATATAGAAGCAAATCCCCACTTCCAGGGAATTGTGGTGAGAATTGCAGTTGGCATTTAGTGGAACTGGGGAAAAGGACAAAAGAAGAAACCCCATCTCTGAAAGGTTATAACCACTTATTCATCTTTGTTCAGATTTACTACTTAAATTCCCAATACCTAGCTATCCAGGAAATCTATAGGTATGGTTTTAGAGTGGTTTTGGGTGGCTAGTGTCCTTCAAGGTGCCCAAAAGAAGTAAATGGAGATCCTTTTGGAAGTAGTTACAATTATCTATTGTAATAATCATCCCTTGGCCTCAGGTAATCGTCACAATTAATTATTCAAGAAAGTAGGCCATACCCAGTCAAAGATATCCAAACATACTAGGAAATAAGGCACTTACATAAGACCTGGCAGATGCAATGGACAGCAGAAATCTGTAAAAACTTTAGATAATGGAATTAGAAGAATTAAAAGACACTGAAATTAAATCAACTGCTTATAATATTTGAAGAAATAAAAGATATCAATAAGGAATAGGAAAGTATAAAAAGTGCCTTTGCAAATTTGAGAAGGAATTAAATAGAGCTTTAATAAATGAAAAAATAGAAAAAGCCATTTAAGTTTGACCAGCTTTCTTGCTAAGAACAGATAGGAGACCTGCAGTAAGTAGGAAAAGAAACCAAAACAAAAGGTGTTTTTGAAGGTAGTGGAGTTATAACAGCAAGGTAGTAAAGAGTGATGGGGCAAAAATTTGTGAGAATTTGGAAACCCATAGAGGGAGCTACTTTGGGGGCCACTTTTCCATGGGATATCTAAAGAAGTGATTAAGAGGTTAAGAAGCTGAATAACACTTCCTAGAAATTATTGGAGGAATAAATAAAGTGATAAAGTTTGGAAGCCAGAGCCTGGGCGTGGCAGAATGGTAGATTTCCAACATTTTGGTTCAGGACATTGAAGGGACAAAAATGAACTAGAAATAGTGTGGCGCTCACAGAGACTGACGCCCAGTTTCATATTACCTCAGTTTTTGAAATTGGATTTAAGTGATCCAGAATTGTTATTGTCCGTAATACTCTGCCTGAAGCAGATATGCTTCCTAGGCATTTAATTATTTTTAGTTTTCCATATTTAGTATCACCAAAAATAACAGGGCTTCAAGGTAATGATGTTTTAGATATAGGTTTTTAAATAAATGCCCTTAGTATGTTAAAGGGAAAAAAGGATGTGAAAATGAATATTGAAATGAATATTGAAATCACAAAAAGAACTAAAATTGAAATTAAAAGTACAGTAATCAAAGTTTTGAACCTGGTAGGTGAGTTTAATAGAAGATTAGGCACAGTTGAATAGAGAATTAATGAACTAGAATTTAATGAAAAGAAAATATTCAGAATGAAGCAGAGAGTCAGATAGAAAAGAGGGCAGAAGATAATGGTAATGAGAGTGAAAAAGTGTAATATGTGTGTTATTGGTTTCCAGAAAGAGAGGAGAGAGAGAGGAACGAGAAGTGAAAAGGTATAATATGTATATAATTGGTACTGTGAATGTGACTTTATTTGGAAATAGGGACCTTGAACATGTTATTAGTTAAGTGTCCCGGCCCGCGGGACGATCAACCGAGGCTCTAGCTCCTGTGAGGGAAAGAATGATATGGGACAAGAGACACGAAGAATGACAGCAAGACAAGTATTCTGATCAAGCTGCAAAATTTTACTGAAGAGGCTGGGTATATATGCTCTAGAGGAAGAGGAGGTGGCTAGTAGGGACGGGTGGCGATCTAGGATTGGTCGCTGCTGTTGCTAGGGTAAAGGCAGATGTAAGGTTAGCACCTTTGGCGCGGTTTTGTACTTTTGGCACGAACCGCTGGCACTTCCGTAAAGAAGGTTGATTATGGCTTAGGCTATTCTTGTATCAGCCCTGGCGGCCATGTTGCATGTTTCCGGCATCGCTGAGGGTGGAATTTATATATGCTACCTTAATTGTCCCCAACAGTTAAGATGAGACCAAATTAATTTAGGGTGATCCTAATCCATATGACTGGGTGTCCTTTGAGAATGGGAGAATTGAACACAGACAAACTTAAAGAGAGAAGGCCATGTGATAAATGAAGTAGAGATTGAAGCCCAAAGGATTGTTGGGTATCGCACCAGAAGCTAGGAAAAGACAAGGATTCCCTTGCAGATATTGGACTGCCATTCAGTTTGTGGTACTTTGTTCTGGCATCCCTAGAAAACTAAGACACCATGTCTAGAATAGGCCAGAGAATCAGAAAAAAAGGAACAAAGACCTCTGAAAAATCAAAATTGTTGTGATGAAGTAATATTTGTATATAATTACATATTATGAGTTGAGAAGTGCTCTTTCAGTAATCTAGGCAAGAGATTTTAGTTGTTTGTTACTAGGTGGTAGTGGTACTGGTGGTGAAAATTAACTCCAAAAGCAGTTTGAGAAATAAAAAGTCATATGCACAAATATTTAAGGTTTTTACTAATAAGTAACCAAATACAAAAGATGATTTTTCCTCTTGTCTATTCTTACTTTTAGTGTATTATCTCAAGATGAAGGATAATTAGGGGAAATTCTTGCTTTTCTATTCTCTCTTAACAGTGCTTTGTGCCTCTTTTGTTTTATCACTGATTGCTGTTTTGAATCTACTACTAAACCTACCACTCTCTAGGTGGTTTAGTTTGTATACTGCCAGAATGTGATAAACCTGAAACAGAATAACTTTTAAGAAGGGGAATTTATTAAGTTGCAAATTTACAGTTCTAAGGCTGTGTAAATGCCCAAATTAAGGCAAGGCTATGAAAATGTCCAAATTAAGGCATCCAGCAAAAGATATCTTGGTTCAAAAAAGCTGATGGTGTTCAGGATTTCTCTCTCAGCTGGAAAGGCAGTGGTGATGTCTGCTAGCTTTCTCTCCTCATTTCATAAGGCTTCTTCAGTGGCTTCCCTGGGCTCTGTCTATTCTGTTGGGTCTGTGGATTCTGGTGGCCTAAAGCGTTTTCCAAAATGGTTCCCTCTTAAAGGGCTCCAGTAAGCAACCCCACTTTGAATGGATGGAAACAATAAAAAAGATCCTTCCAGGTGGGCCATGGTGGCTCAGCAGGCAAGAATGCTCACCTGCCATGCCAGAGGACCCGGGTTCGATTCCCGGTGCCTGCCTGTGTAAAAAAAAAAGATCCTTCCCAGCAGTATTGAATGAGGATTAACAGACATGGCTTTTCTGGGGTACATAGTAGCTTCAAACTGGCACATACCACCCTTTGGACCCCAAAAAGATATTTCCTCATCTGTAAAATAAGGCAATTAGGATCATAATATATTCCTAAGTATTATATTTCTAGAGTTCTAATTTTTATTATTATTATCTGGGAAAGCCTCTTTTCTTCTGTGGGGTTGAATAGATGCAAGTATTGCTATATTACTAATTAGTATTAAATCTATTTTTTTTCTGACAACAGAAACACTTTTTTTTTAGTATTGTAGAATCATAGGACTCATTTCATTCTATCTTGTAGTATAGTAAGTTGCTAGTATGTATCTTCCTCATTAAATTTTTTTTTTTTTTTCATGGGCAGGCACTGGGAATTGAAACCAGGTCTCCAGCACGGCAGGGAAGAATTCTGCCACTGAGCCATGGTTGTGCTGCCCCTTCCTCATTAAATTTTAAGATCCTTGAAAATTGTTGTCCTATCTTATAGTATTTTGTACCTAGTCTGGTATTACTAAACTTAAAAGAAAATCCTCTTACAAAATTCTGAGTTACCATTATGGGAAATAAAAGTTCTTATTTCCCCCTGTGGTGGTGGAGAGGGAGATTATTGCTAAAACTTTGTTGTGATTTCTTTGTAGATATGTCTTTTACTTTATTCACTGACCTCATTTACATGGGTGAAAAACCTTTTTTGTTTATTCTGGCCACTCTCTCCATTCCCCCAGAGAGGTTTCTGCATTGTTAATTATGAAAATATCTTTCTACAACTGAGGACTTAATTTTATGCATTTTTCCTTTTTGGAAATCCTATCAAAGAAATAAACCCCTAGAACTTACAGTGTGGTGTTGACATAGCAAATAGACCAATAGATCAGTGCAGTAGAATATAGTGCCCAGAAATTAAACCCTGTATAATGAGAATTTATATAGGTCCAATGGAGCATTTCAATTCAATGGGGAAAGAATGTTTAATTTAATAAATTTTAGAAGAGAATTTAACTCTCCAAAAATATATAATTTAATTCTATGTATAGCCTAGAGCCACAATTGCCAAACTGTTCGCTGAGTTATCCTGGGGCCCAGCAAACTCACAGGTGCACTGCAGGATGTTTTAAATATTAGATATCTTGGGAACTATTAGCTTCAGGTAGCTCACAATTTCAACATTATGCTATGCTACATTCCTTTCAGTGGTGTCATATCTTTACAAAACTAAAGATTTTTGATTGCTGTGATAAAGATGTGTGAAAACTAGTGTGGTTCAGAAAATGTAAGTGATGGGTTCCGATCTAATTAAAATGTTTGTGAAGTTGTGCAGTGTCCCGCAAACGCACACATCCCATTAGAAAGTAATTGTATTTATTTAGGAATGAAATAAAGTATTTTTATTTTAGTTTATTATTTTATAGATGGCTCCTGAATTGTTAGGACATAAATACCTAAGTTGTTTGGACCTAACTACTTAATAAATGAAACTGTTAATATATATTTTTTGGCCCTGAATGCTGAGTTATCTGTTGCTGTGTAACACATTACCCCTGAATTTTGCAATTGAAAAAACAACAACAACAGACTTTAATTATTTCACACAGTTTCTGAGGATTAGGAATTTAAGAAAGGCTTAGCTAGGTGGTTATGACATAGGGTCTTTCACAAGGTTACAGTCAGGGTGTGTTCTAGTTTGCTAGCTGCCGGAATGCAACACATCAGAGACGGATTGGCTTTTAATAAAAGGGGATTTATTTCATTAGTTCTTCAGAGAAAAGGCAGCTAACTTTCATCTGAGGTTCTTTCTTACATGGTAAGGCTCAGGGTAATCTCTCTTGGCCTTCTCTCCAGGCCTCTGGGTTCCAGCATCTTTCCCTGGGGTGATTCCTTTCTGCATTTCCAAAGGCTTTGGCTAAGCTCTGCGTGTTGAGATGAGGTATGCCAAGCTGCTTGGGCTGTGCTACATTGCGCTCTCTCATTTAAGCATCAGCCAATTAAGTCAAACATCATTCATTGCAGCAGGCACGCCTCCTTGCCGACCGCAGATGTAATCAGCAACAGATGAGGTTCACATATCATTGGCTCACGTCCACAGCAACAGAAGTGGGTGCTTTTACCTGGCCCAGTGGACAACTGAATCTAACTACCACAGAGTGTCAGCCAAGACTGTAGCCATCTGAAGACTTGACTGGGGTTGGGGAATCTACTTCCATGCCTTTGGCAGGCGACCCCATTTCCTTTCTGTATGTTGTCAGGAGGCCTCAATTCCTCACTATATGGACCTTTCTATAGGTTCTTTGACAGTCCTGATGATATGGCAGCTGGCTTGCCCAGAGCAAATGATCCAAGAGAGAGAAAGGCAGAAGCATCAATATCTTTTATAACCTGACCTTGAAAGTGATATACTATTACTTGTGCTGTATTCTTAGTCACACAGGCCAACCCCAATACAGTGTGTACAAGGAGACTTTATATAACTTGAAAAATAGGAAAGAGGCAGGGATTGTTGGGGGCCATCTTGGAGGTTGGCTATAAAGGAACCAAGAAAAAAGCTAAGGGTTCTGTGAATGCTTGGGAACTTCTGACATAGCAGTTGATAAAATCTTTTTCACTAGGCAGGCAGCAAGCTAGAAGAGACAAAAGCAAATCTAGACATATTTGATTATGTTAAAAAAAAGGTATGTATGTTTAAAAAGAAAGGTATATATAGCACACGTAAGTGTATATATGTATATATGTTAGACAAAAAATAACATAAAGTCAACAGATAAGGAAAAAGTTTGTAAGGTACTGACAGATAAAATATTAGTATCTCTCAGATATAAAAAAGGGATAAAGAAAAGATGAACAATTTATTGAAAAACTGGGATTAGAATATACATTAACAGTTCATGAAAGAACAAATCTGTATGGCAAATAAAAATGAAAGATGCTTGGCCTTCTGCCTTACTTTGCTGGGGGGATTCTGTAACAAATACCACAGAGTGGTTAACTTGGACAACAGAAACTTATTCTCTCACAATTATGGAGGCTAGGTCTCTGAAATAAGGTGTTGGTAGGGCCATGCTTCCTCTTAAAGGTGAGAATCCATTCCATGCCTCTTGCCTGGGTTCTGGTGAGACACCAGCAGTCCTTTGTGGACAAGGAAGTCCACAGTGGCATTCCTTGGCTTGTGGCAGTATAACTCAGTTTCTACCTCTGTCCCATGGCCATCTCTTTCTCTCTCTTACTGACTATATCCAGATTTTCTCTGTTTATAAGGACGCCAGTCATATTGGATTAGAGTCCTCCCTAATCCAATTTGGCCTCATTTTAACTAATAACATGTTCAAAGATCCTGTTTTCAAATAGTATCATGTTTACCAGATGGTGTTTGGACTCAAACATAGTTTTGGAGGGGAAGTGGGGACACGGTTCAGTCCATAAAACCTTCCAAATTTAGAAGAGCGTCTTTCAGATATAAATAGAAGATTGATCTAACTTTTATCTATTCCAAATTGTCAGGGATATGCAAATTAATTATGAAATGACCCTTTGATACTCATATAACTATTTCATCCTGCTTATGGTACTGTTTATATGCTATATCTGTTTGCATCTGTTTTCAACCTATCTCTATATCTTTATGTTTAAAGAAAATCTGTCTTTTGACTGAAATGTTGCTTACATGTTTGGGTATAGATCTGTCTTTATTTTTGTTTTCCAACTTTTTTTGGTGTTTATATTTTTTAGTGGTTTCTCCAGGGATTACAATATATATATATTTGATTTTTTTTACAGTATACTTACAGTTACTAATGTACTGTTTCACATAAAATTTAGATAAATTGTAACTTAGAGATTTATTTTCCCCTCCCCTGCCCTTTATGTTGTAGATATCATATGTAGTGCATCTACACATACCGTAAATGCCAAAAGACAATGTTAGAATTTTGCTTTAAGCAGTTTTGAAGTTTATAAAGAAATAAAGAGGAAAACGGCAACCAGGAGGAGGTAGCCTTTTGAATTTATCTAGATTTTCATCATTTCTGCTGTTTCGCATTCTTTTATGAGGATCCACATTTCTGTCTACATTAATTTCCCTTTAGCCTGAAGAACTTCCTTTAGCTTTCTTTTATTGTGTATTAGCTGATGATGACTTCTCTTTTATCAGAAAATGTCTTTATTCTCCTTTACTTGTGGAGTAAAAATTTAAAAAAATAATTTTGCCGAATATGGAATTCTGGGTTGACAATTTTTTTCCTTTCAGCATTTTAAAGATGTTGTTCTATTCTCTTCTGACCTACATAATTTCTGTTGAGAAGTAAGCCATTCACTGGATCTTTTTTCCTTGTATGTAATAATATTATTTTGCTTTTGCTTCTTTTGAGAGTTGTTTTATGAAATGCCATGGTGTTGAATTTGTGTTTATATGGTATGGTATTCACTTAGCATCTCATATCTGCAAATTTTTCTCTGATCACATTTTGGAAATATCTGGCCATTAGTTCAAATATTTTTTATTTTTCAACTGCATCCCCACCCCTTTATCCAGTATATTTTATCATGTAATAAACATCAGTTAGTTTCCTGAGCTTTGTTTACTTCTTTTTCAGTGTTTTTCTCTTTGTTCTGTTGGTCTGTCTTTAAATTCCTCTGTCACATCCTTTAGATTAAGTGACAGAAGTGACTTATCCAGTGACTTTTTTATTTTAGAAATTATATTTTTTAGTTTTAGAATATCCATTTGTTTCTTTTTATTGTTTCTCTTTCTCTATTGAGTTTTCATTAGTTGAAAACATTTTTTGCTTAAGTGATTGATGCAGTTATAATAGTTGTTTTAAAATATTTATTTGCTAGTTCCAACCTCTGATTCAGCCACAGATTGGACTTGGGTGACTTTCTTTTCTCTTGATAATGTGTTCCATTTTTTTGATTCTCCATATGCTAGGTAATTTTGGATTGTATCTTGGACATTCTGAATATTAGCTTTGAAAGTTCTGGATTCTGTTTTTTTCTCCAGTTCATGTGTTGGAGGCAGCTCCTTTCCTAGTTTAGCTGTTTGGTTTTTTTTTCCCCCCTTTAACTGTTGCTTTGAGTCTACTCTTTCCCTGTATGGTTCAAGGGTCAGAAATGTGAGTAGCCAGAGTTTGGTGTTTCCCTCTCTCACTCTTTCCTTTCTGGGATTCCCCCTCTTTCTTCAGCTTTTGTGGCTTCCCGAATTCACTTTTCTATTTCCTAGGCCAGAAAAATTGGATGTTTCATGTTTGCTCCTGTTGTGGCTATGTCTGCTCTGCCAGTGTACCTAGCTCCATATAAAACCATTGGAGACAGGAACTTTACTTTGTGGCTATCTAGCTCCTCTTCAAGAGAGTGTGCAGTACTCTTGAGAGTCTACTTCTGTTCACTCTGCAATACCTTCAGGTATTTGCTTTTTATATTATGTGCAGGTCTTATATTTGTTTTACTTTTCAGCCTGTAGATTGGGAGACATTTTCGAATATGTAATATCCATTACTACAGGAATTTGGATAAAAGGCTCCCCATACATTCTGATAAAAATCTGATTTTTAGAAGCGTCTTGAAATGGAATCTGGCTCAGTTTATTGAAATGGAATCTGGGACAGGTTATTGAAATGGAAAGTACCTCTCTTCTACTCAGAATCCTTCTCTGGACTCTACCTCTTAGAAATAAAACATCATTATGTAAGGATGTTAGATGTACACAAATACTTATTATAACACATTTGTGTGACATAAATCTGGAAAAAAATGTCCATCTGTAGGGGAATGTTTGAATACTTTTTTGATGCAGTATTGAACAGATATTTAAATAAAATGAATTGGCTTCATACCAGTTAACTTGGAGGGATTTTCATAGTGAAATGAGAAATGCAAGATCTAGAGAAGCATATTTGACAAGATCCTCCTGTTAATAACTGAATGATGACTCCAACCCCTCACCAATATGTATGTATAGATGTATATTTGTATTTGATGCAGTGAGTCTAGATAAAGATATGAAAGGATATTCATTTAATTGCTAGGATTGGTTACTTGAAAGAGGAGGAAATGAGGGGAATAAAAGATAAAACAATACAATTATTTTTTTAAGTTATTCCTATTTTTAAAAAAACATTAATGGTGTACCATTTATGTAAGTATATGTTTTTGTGAGTGTGTGCATAGAGAGTTCAATGGAATTATCAAAATAATAATGTTAGTTATTTCAGAATAATAGAATTAAAGTGATTTTTAATTTCTTCATGTTGGCCATGCTTTTTAATTTTACCCATTCTATTTGATGTGTAGTGGTCTGTCATTGTGGTTTTAAATTATATTTCTTTATGATTAACAATAATAACCATTTTTTTCATAATCCTTCTGCCTTCCTATATGTTCTTTGGTGAGGTGTATGTTCAAAAGGTTTGTCCCTTTTAAAATTTGCTTGTCTCTAAACCAGAAAATGTTTATTTTGTACAAAATTTATATTTTGACTAGTGCAGTTCCTAATATAACTTTTGTGGACAGCTTAATTGAACACCATAAGTACATGGAACCTTGAGTAGGGCACAAGATTTTGTAAGTTTGTCCAGAGTGATGCCCCAATAAATCCCAGAGTGATTTGAACAGTGAGTAAAAAAGTATTTGCAAAGTCCCCTTGAGAGAATCGTGAGAAAGGGGGAAAATTCAAATTCCCTAAGTGGAGAATTCTTGATATTCTCACAAGCAGTGGGGACAACCAAAGCAGTAGGCTGAGTCCCGAATCTTGGGGTTTGTTCATATGAAACTTAACCCCACAAAGAATAGGTCAAGCCTACTTAAAATTAGGCCTAAGAGTCACCCCAAGAGAACATCTTTTGATGCTCAGATGTGGCCTCTCTTTCCAGCCAACACAACAAGCAAACTCATCGCCCTCCCCCTGTCTGCGTGGGACATGACTCCCAGGGGTGCTAACCTCCCTCACAACATGGAATAAAAATTGTAGAATGAGCTGTGACTCAGCATCAAGGGATTGAGAAAACCTTCTCGACCAAAAGAGGGAAAAGCAAAATGAGACAAGATAAAGTGTCAAGAGCTGAGAGATTCCAAACAGAGTCGAGAGGCTATCCTGGAAGTTATTCTTACACATTAAATAGATATCACCTTGTTAGTCAAGATGTAATGGAGAGGCTAGAGGGAACTGCCTGAAAATGTAGAGCTGTGTTTCAGTAACCATGTTTTTAAGATGATTGTATAATGATATAGGTTTCACAATGTGACTGTGTGATTGTGAAAACCTTGTGTCTGAGTAAACCTTTTATCTCCCTTATCAACAGACAAGTAAAACATATGGAAGAAAAATAAATAATAGGGGGAACAAATGTTAAAATAAATTTAGACCAAAATGCTAGTGATCAATGAAAGAGAGGGGTAAGGGGTATGGTATGTGTATGAATTTTTTTCTGTTATCTTTTTATTTCTTTTTCTGAATTGATGCAAATTTTCTAAGAAATGATCATGATGATGAATATACGGCTATGTGATGATATTGTGAATTACTGATTATATACATGTAGAACGGAATGATCATAAAAAAATTTTGCTTGTCTCTTTTCTCATTTAGTTATGAGAGTTCTTAATATCTATTCTGAATATAAGTCCTTTACCAAATATATGATTTGCAAATATTTTCTTTCCACCTGTGGCTCTGTCCCTAACCTCTACCTGAGCTTCCCTTGCATATGGAAGAGACCATGCAACTAACTTCTGGTCAGTGAAATGTGAGTGGATATGATGTATGCAAATTATGAGTCATGCTCTTAAGACGAATCATCTTTTGCTGTGTGTATCCTTTTTTCATTATCTTTATATATAGTGTCCTTCCAAGAGTAGACCTTAAACTGTGATCAAGTCCAGTTTATCAATTTGTGTTTTTTAGGCTCTTCCTTTTGGTGTTTTGTCTGAGAAAGCTTTACTGAACCCAGAGTTATAAAGGCTTTCTCTTATTATATAGAAGTACAATTGGTTGTATATTCACCTTATACCCTGTGACCTTGGCAAACTTGCTTTCTTTTCATAGCCATTTTAAAGATGCTGTTGCATTTTGTACATAGAGAATAGCTACTTCTTATGTTCAGACCCTGACTCTCTTTATTTTTTGCTGTTGTCTTTTCATACTAACCCTAGAACCACCAGTTTAGAGTTGCATAGCAGTAGTGAATGTGGACTGTTTTAGTTTGCTAGCTGCCGGAATGCAATATGCTAGAAATGGAATGGCTTTTAAGAAGGGAAATTTAATAAGTTGCTAGTTTATAGTTTTAAGGCCGAGAAAATGTCCCAGTTAAAACAAGTCTATAGAAATGTCCAATCTGAGGCATCCAGGAAAAGATACCTTGATTCAAGACGGCCAGTGAAGTTCAGGGTTTCTCTCTCAAGTGGAAAGGCACGTGGTGAACACGGTCAAGGTTTCTCTATTGGCTGGAAGGGCACATGGTGAACACAGTTTCATCTTCTAGCTTCCTCTCCAGCTCCCCAGGAGGCATTTTCCTTCTTCATCTCCAAAAGTCACTGGCTAGTGGACTCTCTGCTTTGTGGCTCTCTGTTGTGGCTTTCTCGTAGCCGTCATTCCTGTCTGCTCTTTCTGAATCTCCAGCATTCTCCAAGAATGTTTCCTCTTTTATAGGATTCCAGTAAACTAATCAAGACCTGCCCAAATGGGTGGAGTCATATCTCTATCTAATCAAGTTCAGCACCCACATTAATTGAGTCACATCTCCTTGAAGATAACCCAATCAAGTTTCCAACCTATAGCACTGAATAGGGATTAAGAGAAACAGTTTCTCCCACAAGATTGTTTAGGATTAAATCATGACTTTTCTAGGGTACATAAAGCCTTTCAAACCAGCACATGGTAAAAAGATCCTTATTTTGGATCTTAGAGCAAACGCATTGTTTTCCACCATTAAGTTTGATATTACCAGATTTTATAGCTGTTCTTTAAGATATTAAGGTAGTTCCTCCCTATTTCTATTTTGCAGTGTTTTTTTTCAGGAATGGATATTGAATTTGTCAAATGCTTTTTCTGTATCTGTTGAAATGATCATGTAGCTTTTCTTTTTTCAGATTAATATGGTACATTATATTGATGGATTTTCTATTTACACTGAACTTTCTTTGTTGGAGTAAGCCCCACTTGGTCATGAGCTCTTATTCTTTTTAGATAATGTTGAGTTTGATATACTACAATTTTAAGTATTTTTGCATTTATGTTCTTGAGGGATATTGTTCTTGAATTTTCTTCTAATTTCTGTGTAGTTTTGATATCACAGCAAGGCTGGCCTCATAAACGGAGGTATGGGAGATATTTTCTCTTCTTTTATTCTCTGGAAGAGTTTATATGGAATTGGTATTATTTTTTCCATAAATGTTTGGTATATCCACCATTTGTGGTAGTTAGATGCAGTTGTCAACTTGGCCAGGTGAAGGTGCCTAGTTCTGTTGCTGTGGACATGAGCTGATGGTACTGAACCTCTTCTGTTGCTCATTATATCTGCAGTCAGCTAAGAGGTGTGCCTGCTGTAATGAATGATGTTTGATTTAATTGGCTGGTGCTTAAATGAGAGCGGTTAACGTAGCACAGCCCAAGCAGCTCAGCATACCTCATCTCAGCACTCGCAGCTCAGCCCAGGCCTTTGGAGATGCAGAAAGAAATCAGCCTGGGAAAAGTTGTTGGAACCCAGAGGCCTGGAGAGAAGGCCAGCAGAGACCATCCAGAAAGACCCATGTAAGAAAGAACCTCAGTTGAAAGTTAGCTGCCTTTCCTCTGAAGAACTATATGTTAACTGAATAAATCCCCTTTTATTAAAAGCCAGTCCATCTCTGGTGTGTTGCATTCTGGCAGCTAGCAAAGTAGAACACCAGTTAAGCCATCTGGACTTGAATTTTACTTTATGGCAAGGATTTTAACTGCAAAATCAATTTCTTTAATGCATACAAGGCTTTTCAGATTATAGTTCGTTTGTTTTGAGTGAACTTTGATAGCTTTTGTCTTTTGAAGAATATCTCCATTTCATTAGTTGACAGATTTATTGGCATAATGTTGATAATCTTTCCTTATTATCTTTTTAATATCTGTAGAAGTTTTAGTGATATCACCTCTCTCATTCCTAATATTGGTCATTTTTGCCTTCTCTTTTTTCCCCTGATCATTCTAATTCACTTATCTTCTCAGAGAACTAGCTTTTTGTTTCATTTGTTTTCTTTATTCTTAGGTTGGAAACTGAGGGTTTTTTATTTGAAACTTTTCTTCTTTTCTGGATTATATGTTAGTGATCTAAATTTTTGTAAGTTTTGCTTTATAGAATTGACAAATTTTGATATATTGGGTTTTGATTTTCATCTTTTCAAATTATTTTCTAATTTCCTTTTTAAAATCTTCTTTGACCAGGTGGGCCAGGGTGGCTCACCTGCCATGCCAGAGACCTGGGTTTGAGTCCCGGTGCCTACCCATGCCAAATTAAAAAAAAAAAATCTTTGACCTATTGATTATTTACAAGTATGCTTTTTAGTTTCCAAATATTTGCACATTTATTGGAGGTCTCATTGTAATTTAATTCTACTTTAGTCAGAGATATACTTTCTAAGACTTGGTATATTTTGAGATTTATTTTCTGTTCCAGAAAATTGTTTATCTTACTACATCTTCCATTGCTACTTGAAATAATCAGTATTTGCTTTTGTTGGTTTAAGCATTCTATAAATGTCATTCAGTTCAAATTGGTTGATAATGTGATTTAAGTCTTATATTCCTACTGACTTTCTGTGTGCTTATTCTAGCAATTATTGAGAGAGGGATATTGAAATCATCGACTCTACTAGTGGATTTGTATTTTTCTTCTTGCAGTTTTATCAGTGTTTGCTTCATATATTTTGAAGTTTTGTCATTAGAGGCATAAATGTTTATCATTGTAATGTGTTCTTAATTGTTTGACTCCTTTATCATTATGAATTACTTTCTTTAGCCTTAATAGTATTTTTTGCTCTGAAATCTCCATTGTCTGGTGTTAATCTAGCCATTCTTTCTTTTGACTTGTGTTATCATGTTCTTTCTTTTTCTGTCTTACTACTTTTAATCTGTTTGTGTTTTTATGTTTAAGCTTCTCTTTATTTATTTATTTATTTATTTATTTATTTTCTATTTTTTTTACAAACCCTTGTGTCGAGGGCTGACTTTCAATAGATCGCAGCGAGGAGCTGCTCTGCTACGTACGAAACCCCAACCCAGAAGCAGGTCGACTACGAATGGTTTAGCACCAGGTTTCCCACGAACGTGCAGGGTGTGACGGGCGAGGGGCGGCCCCCTTTCCGGCTGCGCCCTGTTTCCCGGGACGAGGGGCTCTCTGCACTAGACCCCGGTCCCAACGCATGGCGGATGAATGTCGTGCACACTCGGGGCACGCGCGATGGCCCGCCGGCGGGGACGGCGGGGGACCGGCTATCCGAGGCCAACCGAGGCTCCGTGGCGCTTCCGTATCATTCCGCCTGGGCGGGATTCTGACTTAGAGGTGTTCATTCATAATCCCACGGATGGTAGCTTCACCCCATTGGCTCCTTTAAGCTTCTCTTTAAATATATAGAAAGGTCTTGCTTTTTCATAAAATGTGACCATCTCTTTTAGTTGAGAACTAATCCATTTATATTTAATGTATTCGTTTATATGATTAGATTTAAATCTATTATTTTACTTTTTGGTGTGGTTTTTTTTTTTTTTTTTTTTTTTTTTTTTTTTTTTTTTTTTTTTTTTTTTTTTTTTTTTTTTTTTTTTTTTTTTTTTTTTTTTTGTCTTCTCTGTTCTTTTCTCCTTTTTACTTCTTTTTTCTGCCTTCTTTTTGACAGCTGCATATTTTAATGCCTTTTTTTAAAAGTGAGAATCTTTGCACACATCCAGTCCATACATGGTATACAGTCAATGGCTCAAAATATCATCACATAGTTGTGTATTCATCACCATGGTCATTTTTTAGAACATTTGCATCACTCCAGAAAAAGAAATTAATGGTAAAAAGAGAAAACTCATACATTCTATACCCCTTATCCCTCCCTCTCATTGACCACTAGTATTTACAACTACTCAATGTATTTTACCCTTTGTCCCCGTCTTATTTATGTATTTATTTATTTATCCATCCATATTTTTTACTTGTCTGTCCATACCCTGAATAAAAGCATCAGTGATTTTCACAATCACATTGTCACATTGTAAATATTATTTGTTTATACAATTGTCTTCAAGAATCAGGGGTACTGGAACACAACTCAACAGTTTTCAGATACTCCTGGAACTAAACTAAAAAGGAGTATCTATATAATGTATAAGAATAACCTCTTGACTCTGTTTGAAATCACTCAGCTACTGAACCTTTATTTTGCCTCATTTCTCTCTTCACCCTTTTGGTCAAGAAAGCTTTCTTAATCCCGTGATGTCAGGTCCCGGCTCATCCTGAGAGTTCTGTCGTGCAGTGTCAGGGAAATTTACAACCCTGGGAGTCATGTGTCACATAGGAGTGAGGGCAGTGGATTCACCTGCCAAGTTGGCTTAGAGAGGCCACATCTGAGCAATAAAAGAGGTTCTCTGGGGGTGACTCTTAGGCCTCATTTTAAGTAGGCTTAGCCTGTACTTTTCAGGAATAAGTTTCATGGGCCTGAACTCCAAGATCAAGATCTCAGCCTATTGATTTGTTGTCCCCACCGCTTGTGAGAATATCACAATTTCTCCAGATGGGGAAGTTGAATATTTGCTCCTTTCTCTCTGGTCCCCCAGGAGGACTTTGCAAATACTTCTTTATTCACTGCCCAAATTACTCTGGGATATATTGGGGTACCACACTGACCTGGACAAACCCACAAAATCACACACTTTAATCAAGATTCCATGTACTTAATGGCATTCAACTAAACTGACCATACAAGAGCATATTAGGAAATGCACTACATAAAATATAAATTTTGTACCAAATAAACATCTCTCCCTTTGCTCTCACACAGAAGTTGAAGTTTTAAAATATGGACCATATCATTCTTTACAGTGTATTCTGATTTATCTTAGTACTATCCAGATCAGCTTCATTTGTATCTGTACTTGAAGTCTGATCACTTTTTCAACTTTTTAAACATTTCCTGTATGGGGTTACTGACTTTCATAACTTCAGAGCTCTAACTCTGAGTCTCCGGTGTCACATAAATATATGCAGTTTCTGAGAATGACCAGGTTATAAGCAAACAGCTCAGTATCTCAGAATTTAGAAATAACAGTTACAACTCCTGAATATGTGTAATTGCTATAAGAGCTTGCAATCTAGGACCCATTACAGTAGACCCCAACCTGAAAACGCATTTTCACCAAGTTTTCATATTATAGTTAGTCCATATGATGGAGGCATGATAATATTTATCTTTTTGTTCCTGACATTTCATTCAACATACAGTCCTTAATGTTCTTATACCTAGTTGCATGCCTCAGAACTTCATTCCTTTTTGTGGCTGCTCAGTAGCCCATTGTATGTATACACCATAATTCCCCTTCCATTCCTCAGTCATTGTACCTATAGGCTACCTCCATCCATTGTAGATCTTGGACAGTGCCGCTGTAAACACCAGTGTGCAAATGTCTATTTGTGTTCCCAAACTCAGTTCCTCCAGATATATTCTGAGCAACAGGGTTTCAGAATTATATGGCAGCCCCACCCCATATATGGAATCGCCACACCACCCTCCAAGGGGCTACATCTGTCAATTTCCCTGCTGACAGGTGTACATCTCTTTCTCCATATTTTCTCTGGCATTTGTTTCTCTGTTCTTCTTTTTCTTTTTAGAAGACCTATGTAGGTATCTACCATTGCTAAGGCATATATAATAGCTCCTGCTTCTGCAGAGAGAGGCCCAGTAAAGTCTGTCTGCTAATTATTTATTTATTTGTTTGTTTTTCATCACATAGTTGTATATTCATCGTCGTGATCATATCCGAGAACATCTGCATCAATTCAGAAAAGGAAATAAAAAGAAAACAAAAAATCCATACTTACCATAACCCCCCACACACACACCAACCATGGGCATTTCAGTATACTAAATGTATTTTAACATTTGTTCCCCCTATTATTTATCCATCTTCAATCCCCATGTTTTACTCATCTGTTCATAAGGTAGACAAAAGAAACATCAAACACAGGCCTTACAATCACAGTCCCACTGCAAAAGCCAAATCATTCTACAATCATCTTTAAGAAACATGGCTACTGGAACAGACTACATTTTCAGGCACTTCCCTCCAGCCTCTCCAATATACCTTAACTAAAAAGGTGATATCTGTATAATATGTAAGAATAACCTCCAGGATAACCTCTCGACTCTGTTGGAAATCTTTTCAGCCATTGACGCTTTATTTTGTATCATCTCTCTCTTCTCCCTTTCAGTTGAGTAGGTTTTCTCGATCCCTTGGTGCTGAGTTCCAGCTCATTCTAGGATCTCTGTCCGACATTGCCAGGAAGGTCCATACCCCTGGGCGTCATGTCCCACATAGAGAGGGAGAGGGCAGTGACTTTGCTTGTCATGTTGCTGAGAGAGAGAGGCTACATCTGAGCAACAAAAGAGGTTCTCTTGGGGTGACTCTTAGGCCAAATTTTAAGTAGGCTAAGCCTATCCTTTGCGGGGTTAAGTTTCATATGAACAAACCCCAAGATTGGGGGCTCAGCCTATTGCTTTGGTTGTCCCCACTGCTTGTGAGAATATCAAGAATTCTCCACTTGGGGAAGTTGAATTTTCCCCCTTTCTCACCATTCCCTAAGGGGATTTTGCAAATACTTTTTTATTCACTGTTCAAATCCTTCTAGGATTTATTGAAGCATCACTCTGGACAAACTTATAAAATCTCATGCCCTACTCAAGGTTCCATGTACTTATGGTATTCAGTTAAGCTGTCCACATAAGTTATATTAGGAAATGCACAAGTCAGAATATAGATTTTGTACCAAATAAACATTTTTTGCTTTAGTCTCATGCATAAGTTAAAGTTTTAAAATATTAATTACCATCTATTTTCAGCACCTTGCATTATTGACATTCCTTTATTCTTCCTCATGCACAACATTTTTAAAGTTGTACATGTAGTTACTATAATTAGACACTCTAGGTATTCCTAGATAATACCATCTCAGTCTTTATTGTTTGTCTTTCCTTCTGATTTCATTTGTGCCCCCAGGCCTTCTCCCTCTATTATGCTCACATTCCAGTTCATTCAGTGTTCTAACATTATTGTATTACAGTTAGGCAGTATTGTGCTGTCCATTTCTGAGTTTTTACATTCAGTCCTGTTGCACAATCTTTATTGCTTCAGTTCCAATTACCCAATATTTACCCTATTTCTATCTCCTGATGAACTCTGTTCTTAACTGAAATAATCCAATTTCATTCATTAATGTCAGTTCATATCAGTGAGACCATACAGTATTTGTCCTTTTGTTTCTAGCTAACCTCATAGAGTATAATGTCCTTAAGGTCCATCCATGTTGTTACATACTTCATAACTTTATTCTGACTTACAGCTGCATTAATATTCCATTGTATGCATATACCACAGCTTGTTTAACCACTCATATGTTGATGGGCATTTGGGCTGTTTCCATCTCTTGACAGTTGTAAATAATGCTCCTATAAACATTGGTATTCAGATGTCCATTTGTGTTCTTGCCCTTATATCCTCTGAGTAGATACCTACCAATGGTATTGCCAGATCATATAGCAATTCTCTACTTATCTTCCTGAGGAACCACCAAACTGCCTTCCACAGCGGTTGTACCATTTGACATTCCCACCAACAGTGGATAAGTGTGCCTCTTTCTCCACATCCTCTCCAGCACTTGTCATTTTCTGTTTTGTTGATAATGGTCATTCTGGTGGGTGTGAGGTGATAATCTCATTGTGCTTTGGTTTGCATTTCCCTAATAGCCAGGGAAGTTGAGCATCTTTTCATGTGCCTTTTGACCATTTGTATTTCCTCTTCTGAGAAGTGTCTGTGTTCAGATCTTTTGCCCATTTTGTAATTGAGTTGTCTGTCATTTTGTTGTTGAGTTGAACAATCTCTTTATATATTCTGGATACTAGACCTTTATCTGATACGTCATTTGCAAATGTCTCCCATTATGTAGGCTGTCTTTTTACTTTCTTGATGAAGTTCTCTGATGCACAGTAGTGTTTAATTTTCAGGAGTTCCCAATTATTTCTTTCTTTCTTCAATACTTTTGCTTTGGGTGTAAGATCTAGGAAACTGCTTCCTATTATAAGATTTATACAATATTTCTCTACATTTTCTTCTAACAGTTTTATGACCTTTGATCTAACGTTTAGGTCTTTGATCCATTTTGAGTTAATTTTTGTATTGAGTGTGAGATATCCAGTTCTCTGGACACCATGTATTGAACAGAGTGTACTGTACCAAGCGAGTTTGACTGCCTTATCAAAGAGCAATTGTCCATAGATAAGAGGGTCTGTATTTGAACACTGTTCAATTCCCTTGGTCAGTATATCTATCTTTATGCCAGCACCATGCTGTTTTGACCACTGTAGCTTCGTAATACACCTTAATGTCAGGTAGTGTGAGACCTCCAACTTCATTTTTCTTTCTCAGGATACTTTTAGCTATTCGGGGCACCCTGACTTCCCAGATAAATTTCATTATTGGTTTTTCTATTCCTGAAAAGTACGTTCTTGAAATTTTAACTGGTATTGCATTAAATCTGTAAATCAGTTTACATAGAATTGATGTCTTTACTATATTTAGTTTTCCAGTTCATGAACATGATATGTCCTTCCATTTATTTAGGTCTTCTGTGATTTCTTTTAACGATTTCTTGTAGTTTTCTTTGTATAGGTCTTTTGTCTCTGTAGTTAAATTTATTCCAAAGTATTTTATTCTTTTGGTTGCAATTGTAAATGAAATTTTTTTTTGTGACTTCCCCCTCAGATTGTTCATTACTAGTGTATAGAAACACTGCAGATTTTTGACTGTTGATCTTGTAACTTGCCACTTTGCTGTACTCATTTATTAGCTCTAGTAGTTTTGCTGTGGCTCTTTCGGGATTTCAAAATATAGTATCATATCATTTGCTGACAGTGAGAGTTTTACTTCTTCCTTTACGATTTTGATACCTTGTATTTCTTTTTCTTGTCTAATTACTCTGGCTTCAACTTCCAACATGACAATGGTGATAGTGGACATCCTTGTCTTGTTTTAGATCTTACGGGGAAAGTTTTCAGTTTTTCCCCATTGAGGATGATGTTTGCTGTGGGTTTTTCATATATTCCCTTTATCATGTTGAGGAAGTTCCCTTCTATTCCTATCCTTTTAAGTATTTTCAGCAGGAAAGGGTGTTGAATTTTGTTAAATGCCTTTTCTGCATCAGTCATGGCGTGAGATGATCGTGAGGTTTTTCTGCTTTGATTTGTTGATATGATGTATTACATTAATTGATTTTCTTATGTTGAACTATCCTTGCATACTTGGGATGAATCCTACTTGGTCATGGTGTATAATTATTTTAATATGGTCCTGGATTCGATTTGCAAGAATTTCGTTGAGGGTTTTTGCATCTATATTCATAAGAGAGATTGGCCTGTAGTTTTCTATTTTTGTAATATGTTTGTCTGGCTTTGGCATGAGGGTGATATTGGCTTCATAGAATGAGTTAGGTACTTTCCCTCTTATTCAATTTTTTTGAAGAGTTTGAGCAGGATTGGTATTAATTCTTTCTTGAATGTTTGGTAGAATTCACATGTGAAGCCATCTGATCCTGGACTTTTGTTTTTGGGCAACTTCTTAATCACTTAATCAGTTTCTTTACTTGTGATTGGTTTGTTGAGGTTGTCTATTTCTTCTTGAGTTAATATTGATTGTTCATGCCTTTCTAGGAAGCTGCCTGTTTCATCTACATTGTCAGGTTTATTAGTATAAAGTTGTTCATAGTATTCTCTCATTACTTCCTTTCTTTCTGTGGAGTAAGTAGTTATGTCTCCTCTTCCATTTCTCATTTTATTTATTCGCATCCTCTGTCTTCTTCTTTTTGTCAACCTCGCTAAGCGTCCATCAATCTTATTGATTTTCTCAGAACCAGCTTCTGCTTTTCTTGATTTTCTCGATTGTTTTCATGTTCTCAGTTTCATTTATTTTTGCTCTAATCTTCATTATTTCTTTCCTTTGCTGGCTTTAGGGTTAGTTTGCTGTTCTTTCTTTAGTTCTTCCAAGTGGACAGTTAATTCCTCAATTTTTGCTCTTTCTTCTTTTTTGATATAGGCTTTTAGGGCAATAAATTTCCTTCTTAGTACTGCCTTTGCTGCATCCCATAAATTTTGATATGTTGTGTTTTCATTTTCATTTGCCTCGAGATATTTACTGATTTCTCTTGTAATTTCTTCCTTGACCCACTCGTTGTTTGAGAGTATGTTATTGATGGAAAGCCACATTGAATTTTTGCCAGATGAAAAACGCATGCAACAATTAAGTTTCTAAGAAGGTGTCAAGTGGGGAATGGTAATGCGTAACAATTGAGAAATGAGTATATTGAAAGATAGCAGAAGCAATGACCATTTTTTTCCCAAGAGGGAGTGGAAATCTGTAGTAAGCACAACTATAGGCTGAATTCTTCTTAAAAAGCCATGTTCTCATACAAAAGAAAGGCATCACTTAGATTTTTTTAATTTAAGATTTTAGAGAAACTAGATATGAGAAGTTTGTATGCTGTTTTTTTCGATCTTCCTTTTTTCTTTTTTTTTTTTTTAAGAGGGTTAGGAATAAGAAGAACAAATTTAATACATATGTAGTACATAGAAACTTCCAAAATAAAATACCACCGATGGTTTAAAAAAAAAAAGAAAGAAAGAAAGAAAGAAAAAAAGAGTGTGTTGTTGAGCCTACGTAGATTTGTGAATTTCCTGGCACTCTGCCTATTATTGATCTCCAACTTCATTCCTTTATGATCTGAGAAGGTGTTTTGTATGATTTCAGTCTTTTTAAATTCATTGAGACTTGCTTTGTGACTCAGCATATGGTCTATCCTTGAGAATGATCCATGAGCACTTGAGAAAAAGGTATATCCTTTTGGTGTAATGTTCTATAAATGTCTGTTAAGTTTAGCTTATTTATTATATTATTGAAATTCTGTGTTTCTTTATTGATCCTCTGTCTAGATGTTCTGTCCATCGATGAGAGTGGGGAATTGAAGTCTTCAACTATTATGGTAGATGTGTCTATTTCTCTTTTCAGTGTTTACCTCATGTATTTTGGACCATTCTGTCTCGGTGCATAAATATTTATGATTGTTATGTCTTCTTGTTGAATTATTCCTTTTATTATAGTGTCCTTCTTTGTCTCTTTTAATTGAATTACATTTGAAGTCTAATTTGTTGGATGTTAGTATAGCTTCCTGCTAATATCTTTTCCTAACTTTTCACTTTCAACCTATGCTTGTCCTTAGGTCAAACCCGAGTTTCCTGTAGACAGCATATAGATTGGTCCTTTTTTTCAATCCATTCTGCCAGTCTGTGTGTTTTGATTGGGGAGTTTAATCCATTAACATTTAGTGTTGTTACTGTACAAGCAGTACTTTCTTCTACCATTTTGCCTTTTGGATTTTGTATGCCATATCTAATTTTCCTTCTTTTTACCTTTACTGATAGTCTTCATTTTTACACTCTTCTCCACACCTCTCTCTCCTTTCTTTTCCTTTCTGCTTCTAGTGCTCCCTTTAGTATTTCTTTCAGAGCCTGTCTCTTGGACACAAATTCTGTCTGTGATTTTTTGTCTGAAAATGTTTTGATTTCTCCCTCAATTTTGAAGGACAGTTTTGCTGGATATAGAATTCTTGGTTGGCAGTTTTTCTCTTTTAGCAATTTAAATATATCATCCCACTGTCTTCTCACCTCCATGGTTTCTGCTGAAAAATCTATTCATAGTCTTATTGGACTTCCCTTGTATGTGATGGATTGCTTTTGTCTTGCTACTTTCAAGATTCTGTCTTTCTCTTTGACATCTGACTTTCTGATTAGTAAGTGTCTTGGAGTATGTCTATTTGGATCTTTTCTGTTTGGGATGTGCTGCACTTCTTGGATCTGTAATTTTAAGTTTTTCCTTAGAGTTGGGAAATTTTCAGTAATAATTTCCTGCATTAGTTTTCCTCCTTCTTTTCCCTTCTTTTCTCTGTCTGGGACACCCACAACATGTATTTTCATGCGTTTCATGTTGTCATTCAGTTCCCTGAATCCCTGCTCATATTTTTCCATTCTTTCCCCTATATTTCCTTTTGCTTGTCAGATTTCAGATGTCCCATCCTCCAGTTCACTACTCCTATCTTCTGCCTCTTGAATCTGACATTGTAGGTTTCCATTGTTTTTTTCATCTCTTCTATTGTGACTTTCATTCCCATAAGTTCTGTTTTTTCAAACTTTTGATTTCTTCTTTTTGTTCATTTCTTGCCTTCTTTTTATCCTCCCTCACTTCACTGATTTGATTTTTGATGAGGTTTTCCATGTCTGTTCAAACATTCTGAATTAATTGTTTCAACTCTTGTATCTCAATTGAATTGTTGATTTGCTCCTTAGGGCCATATCTTCAATTTTCTTAGGATTCGTTTTTTTTTTTTGGCTGGCGTCTAGGCATTTAATTACCTTAATTTGTTTATTCTGGAGATTGTTTTCACTTTTTTTTAGCTCGGATTTTCTTGCTGGTTGACTTTGTTGTCTATTTGTTCTTTGACATTCGGTTCAGCTTATTCTGGACCTCTAGCTTAGGTTTTGTTTAACAGATCCGAATTTTTCAGTTCTTGTTGTCTTGTTTCTTGCACTGCCTTTATGGTAACTTCCCCCC
>PVIY010006561.1:0-49899 GCA_004026745.1 Myrmecophaga tridactyla | reverse complement strand
GTCCCCCAGCATAAGGTGATGCAGTACCTTTAACTTTAGCAGACTCTCCCTACTGGGGCGTGGTGGAGACAGAGGAGAGGTTTTAATCACTTCACTTTTCTAGATCCTGGGGTCTGAACTCTTTGAGGGAGGGATTCCATCTGAGCTGGGCCCCGCCCCTCTCTGGGGAAGGCAGAGTCTCCACACAAACACTCAAATGAGCTTAACTCTGTCTATGCCTGGGGCAGTGGAGCCGCAGCTCCAAGAAGCCTTGCAACTGTATCCAAAGAGCAGTGAAGCATAGAAACACAGCCACCAAAACGAAGGAGAAAAATCCTTTTCCAAGCAGGACCCCCGCTCCTCGGGTTTGTCAATCAAGCACTTAAGTTGATCTGTTGCTCTGTGTATCTCCAGATCCTGTGTGTCCCCTCCTTTCCTTTGGGGTCCAGACCTTTTCCAATCCAAAAGAACCTCTGTTTTTTGTTGTTGTTGTTGTTGTTCCTTTTTACTTCAACCCTGCCCCCTTGAACTGGGTAAAAACCAGCGACCTCCGCTTTTACCTGAGGTTCATCTGAGCTTGGGGCCTATTTTTAGTAGTCAGAATTTGTTAATTCCAAAGTTGGAATAATATCCTCAGGGTCCATCCATGTTGTTATATGCTGCATTACTGTGCTGGTTTGAAAGGATATACATACCCTAGAAAAGCCACGTTTTTATTCTAATCCCATTTTGTAATGGCAACCGTTTCTTCTAATCTCTATTTAGTACTATATGTTGGAAACTTTAATTAGATTATCTCCATGGAGCTGTGACTCACTTAAAAGTGGGTGTTAAACTGGACATGTCTCCATCTATTACAGGTGGGTCTTGATTATTTAACCAAGTCTCCACCTATTACAGGTGGGTCTTGATTACTTTACTGGAATCTTATAAGAGAGAACAACAAGAGAGAAAGCCATGAGATTCTTAGAGAGGAGAGAACAACATGGCCACAAGAGGGAGAATCTGGGCAGGCCATGGTGGCTCAGCAGGCAAGAATGCTTGCCTGCCATGCCAGAGGACCCAGGTTCAATTCCCGGTGCCTGCCCATGTAAAAAATAAATTAATTAATTAAATAAAAATAGATCATAGACCTAAATATACAATGTAAAACTAAAAATTAAAAAAAAAAAAAGAGGGAGAAACTACCAACGAGTGACTTTTAGAAGTGAAGAAGGAAAACACCTCCCAGGGAGTTGGAGAGGAAGCTAGCAGATGACACGTGTTCTCCATGTGCGTTTCCATATGAGAGTGAAACCCTGACTGTTTGCCATGTGCCTTTCCAGATGAGAGAGAAACCCTGACCGTGTTTACCATATATGTGCCTTTCCACTTGAGAGAGAAACCCTGAACTTCATTGCCCTTCTTGAATCAAAGTGTCTTTCCCTGGATGCTTTAGATTGGACATTTCTATAAATTTGTTTTAATTGGACATTTTCTTGGCCTTAAAACTGTAAACTAGCAACTTACTAAATTCCCCTTTTTAAAAGCCATTCCGTTTCTAGTATATTGCCTTCCGGCATCTAGCAAACTAAAACAGTCCACATTCATTACTTCTATGCAGCGCTAAACTGGAGGTTTAGAGAAGAGTAAAAAACAACGTGATCAAGCTTTCTATTTGCAAGTATTTTGTTGAGGATTTTTTGTTTCTGTATTCGTTAGGGAGATTGCTTTGTAATTTTCTTTTCTTGTAGTATCTTTGTCTGGCTTTGGTATTAGGGTGATGTTGGCTTCATAGAATGAGTTATGTAGCTTTCCCTCCTCTTCAATTTTTTTGAAGAGTTTGAGCAGGATTTGTACTAATTCTTTCTTGAATGCTTGATAGAATTTACATGTGAAGCCATCTGGTCCTGGATTTTCTTTTTTGGGAATTTCTTGATGACTGATTCAATCTATTTACTTCTGATTGGTTTGTTGAGGTTGTCCTTTTTCTTGAGTCAATGTTGGTTGTTCATGCCTTTCTAAGAAATTGTCCATATCATCTACATTGTCTTGTTTATTACTATACAGTTGCTCATAGTATCCTCCCTTTCACCTCCTTTATCTCTGCATGTCAGTGTTTACATCTCCTCATACATTTCTGATTTTATTTATTTGCATCCTCTCTCTGTCTCTCTCTCGTTGGGTTTTTTTTTTTTTTCAGTCAGCCTAGCTTTGGACCTTTTCTAGTTTGCTAGCTGCCAGAATGCAAGATACCAGAAGCAGAATGGCTTTTAATTTTTTTTTTTTTGTATGCTGTTTGGTGGGGGTCACATTTCATTCTTTTTCCATGTGAGTATCCTGTTATTGCAGCACTATTTGTTGAATTTTTGTTTATTCTTTGTTTTGCTTGTTTATTTGTTTTTGGGACATGTATGGACTGGGAAGCAAACTCAGTTCTCTCACATGGCAGACGAGAATTCTACCACTGAACTACTCTTGCACCCCACAGAATGGCTTTTTAAAAGCTTATTAAATTAAGTTGCTAGTTACAGTTCTAATGCTGAGAAAATTTCTCAATTAAAACAAGTCTATAGAAACATCCAATCTAAGGCATCCAGAGAAAGATACCTTTGTTCAAGAAGGCCAGTGATGTTCAGCGCTTCTCTCTCTCAGCTGGAAGGGCACATAGTGAACATGACAGCATCTGCTGGCTTTCTCTCCAGGACTCTTACTTCATGAAACATCCCAGGAGGCATGTTCCTTCTTTGTCTCCAAAAGTCACTGGCTGGTAGACTATCTACTTTGTGGTTCTGTGGCATTCTGAAGCTTTCTCCAAAGTACTTCTTCTTTTATAGGATTCCAGTAAACTAATCAAGACCTATGTAGAATGAGTTGGGAACACATCACCATCTAATTTAAGTTTAATACCCACAATTGATTGACTCACATCTCTGTGGAGATAACCGAATCAAATTTCTAGCCTATGATGCTGAATAGGGATTAAAAGAAACTGTTGCTCCCACAAGGTTGATTAGGATTAAAACATGGCTTTTCTTGGGTACATAATTCTTTCAAACTGGCCCAGGGCCCATCCATTTTAATGATTTCCTCAAACATCCAACTTCTGGTTTTCTTGATTTCCTTGATTATTTTCATATTCTCAATTTCATTTATTTCTACTCTTAGCTTCTTTACTTCTTTCCTTTTGTTTGCTTAGGGGTTAATTTGCTGTTCTTTTTCTACTTCTTCCAAGTGAACATTTAATCCCTTCAATTTTACTCTTTTTTTCTTTTTTAATATAGGCATTTAAGGCAATAAATTTCTCTGAGCTCTGCTTTTGCTGTATCCCATAAATTTTTATATGTTGTGTTTTCATTTTCATCTGACTTGAGATATTTGCTGATTTCTCTTGTAGTTTCTTTCTTGACCCACTGGATTAAGAGTATGTTGTTTAGCCTCCATATATTTGTGAGTTTTCTGGCTGTCTGCCTGTTACTGATTTCCAACTTGATTCCATTATGATCTGAGAAAGTGTTTTGTATAATTTCAGTCTTTTAATATTTATTGCAATTTACTTTGTGCCCCAGCATATGGTCTGTCCTTGAAAGTGATCCATGAGAACTTGAGAAAAATGTATGTCCTGCTGTTGTGGGGTGTAATGTTCTCTAAATGTCTGTTAAGTCTAGTTCATTTATTGTATTATTCAAAATTTGTTTCCTTATTGATCCTCTGTCTAGATGTTCTATCCATTGAGAGATTGGGGAATTGCCATCTCCACCTATTATAGCGCTGTCTGCTTTTCCCTTCAGTGTTGTCGCTGCAGCATTGTCAGTGTTTGCCTTCTGTATTTTGGAGCACTGTGGCTCAGTGCATACATATTCATGATTGTTATGTTTTCTTGTTGAATTGTTCCTTTTATACATAGTGTTGTTCTTTGTCTCTTATTTATTTTACATTTGATGTCTAATTTGTCATAGTTATTCCTCCTCTTTTCTTTTTGTTGTTTCTAATATCTTTTCCCAGTCTTTCACTTTCAGCCTACTTTTGTCCTTGGGTCTAAATTGGGACTCCTCTAGAAAGAAAATAGATACTTCTACCATTTTGTCTTTTAGATTTTATATGTCATATCTATTTTTTTTTCTCTTTTAACCTGTACTAATAATCTTCGTTTCTGCACTGTTCTCCAGACCTCTCTTTCTCCTGACTTTTCCTGTTTGCCTGTCGTCCTCCCTTTAGTATTTCTCACAGAGCCGGCCTCTTGGTCACAAATTCTCTCAGTGATTGTTTGTCTGAAAATACTTTAATCTTGCCCTCATTTTAGTTTTTTTTTTGTGTTTTTTTTTTTGTCCTCTCGGACACATATTTAGTAATTGTAGAACTCCAAATGAACCTCAGCATCAAATCAAAGTGAGTGAATTGACACCCATGGCTTTGTCCGACTAGGCTGGATGTACTTTAGCCATCCTTTCATCTGCTGAGCTTCTCTCATCAGCAAAGGAACTGTAGGATCATGGTGTTGGATGTATGTACTGATCTTATGTATTCCACATTTAGTTTCAGTAAAGCATTTGTACTAATGCTCTGGAGCTTGGAGGATGATTAAAGGAATGATTGGTATTTCCAAGGAAGGTGTGGGCCTACACAAGAGCTATCTTTGGAGAGAAACCTAAGTTGTTTCTTGCAGAGCCAGGACAGTCAGGAGTGGTAGCTGTCCCCACATAGGCCACGAGGGCTAAGAACCTGGACCCCTCTTTGTCTCTGAACTATAACAGGTTCTTGCTCTCTGTGAGAAGAAGCTGAGGCTTTGCATTCAGGAATTTTCAGTGATTAAGCACAATTACGTGTCGTTTCTGATCCCTTCATCCATGTCGAAAAGATGAGGCAAAGTAGACAACAAAGCGAGAAAATGCTTAATCTGGCCGTTAAGAGAAATGGATAGTCCTGCTTTTATTTCTGCCATTATAGGTAATGCACCCCTTTTAAGTTCCAAGATGCTACTGATTTCCCTTTATTGTGTAGGTGCAGTTATAGGCCTAAAATAAAATATTCTAAACCTGTCTCTGTGACGTGAGGTTGCCTTGAGTTATTCGGTCACATCACCTATAGACAGATGCCACAGATGATGTGGCTCTGCAAGGATCTGCCTTTTTGCTTATTGGCAGTCATTGAGTTAATGCTCTAAAAGTGAGGCAAGAAGCCTGGGCTGTTTCTGTTTGATGACAGTCACACCAGTTGGCTGTCTAAAACCCTCTATGAGACTATGAGGTTTCTATTTGTAAGTCATGAATCTTTCTGCTATGAAAGAGTCTAAACTTTGAGACATATTCAATTCTGGTGTGAGTTCTTTTCTTTCAGGACAGTATAAAAGAAGTAAAATGATGTATAGAAAGGGTACCACAGTGGGAGTCCAGTTCTGCCTCGAACTAATTATGAGACTGTGAGTAAACATTGAAAGCCTCAGTTTCTGTCTGCAAGTGTCATACTGGACTGGATAGTCTTGAAGTCCCTTTTACAGCCTGAGATTTTGTATAATCACTGAAGTGCTTGAGTGTATGGGGTCCTTAAGAAAACAAGTGTGTCCTCCCATCCTCTCATCCCCAAATTTAGGCTAGAAATCAGTGTGTTATTCTCTCTGGTTCCCTAAACCATGCTGTCTCCTGATCTGCACTGGCCACTCAGGGAGGAATGAAAGAAAGGGTTTGTAACGTAAAAGTCTAGTGACAATTGACCATTTAGTAGAAATGAGCCTTGATCGACACAGTTTTGTGTGGCATCTATAAAAGGCTATTTTTTCCTATCTTCACCTCCAAACTTATTTCTTTAGGCATGCAGGTAACTGTCCCTCCAACCTCCCATTTTTCCGTATTCCACCAAGGAACCCTGACTAAGGGAGAAGTCTTACAAAGAGGAGTTCTCAGGTACCAGTCAGCAGCCATTTGGTGATGTCAGGTAGATCTGATGCTGAAACGAGGTTGTGTCCAGCAGACCCCAATTCCATAGTAATCTCAGCTCCAAGGTTGGGGAAGCAGTAGGTGTCAAGAACAAGCTCATTGCTGAGAATTGGTCTGGAGGACCCACTGCAGGATTTCATGGCTGTTCAGACTCTGGATGGCAGTATTGTAGAGGGTGTTCATGCTGGTGCGGAGGGGCTGCTGCCACATCTCTGTTACCCAACAGGCAACCAGCCCACCTATTACACAGAACAGCAGCAGCTGCAGCACAACCCAGGACCATGTGTGTTTCCGAGGTGTTGGCTTGTGAAGACGGGAGCCAAACTTAGATTTTGGGGCCTGATTTGTTTCTTTCTTGGGTTTCTTTTCCTGCTCCCATTTGGCTGCTTTCGGGACATCATATTCCTTTCTTCAACGCTATTTCTCTTCTGCAGTTTCCATTCCTGAGCTTCCTTGGTTTGCTGCTTGACCTCCCATTTCTTCTCTGTTTCTTGTTCCCCTTCCAGCTTCCTCACTCTCTCTTTCACTCCTGGTCAGCCTGCACAGCCTTCATGTGCTATAATACCTTGTTTGCACATTGCTTACAGTGCTCATCCAAGAGCCACCCACCACTTTGGCTAGGGCAGAATCCAGGGGATTATCTTTCAGATCCAGCCACTTCAGATTCTTGAGTTGAGCAAAGCTGACAAGCTGGTTGACTAGCCTATTGTTGAGGTGATCTAGGTGCTAGAAGTTGACCACAAGGCCAAAGTTTGCTGGCAGCTGCTGCAGTTTGATTTTATTCAGGTCCAACTTCACCAGTTGTGTGAGGCCCCAGAAATCCAGTGGCAGAGTGGTCAGTTATTTCAGTGATTCAGTATGGTGGCCTTTGGGGGCATAGCCAGCCCCTTTATAGGGACCTCGTTCAAATTGCTGAGGCTCAGGTCCAGTTATTGCCATCCAACTTATTGCAAAGGCTCCACCTTTCCTGCCGGCCTTGGTCATGGTGATGCCCGCTGAGCAGGCCCAGACTCCTAGACTCTGACAAATAAGAAAAAGAGGCTGAGAGGCCACTTGTTTGTTCAGTGGAGTTGCACCCAACTGACAGTGCCACTGCCTCTGGTGCAAGGCCTCTGCCAGCTGCCCACCACTTGCTGGCTGTACTCTCTCCCCCTTGTTTTTCAGAACAGGTTTTCTGGGTATAGAATTCTTGGTTGGCAGTTTTTCTCTTTCAGCATCTTAAATATATCGTATCACTGCCTACTTGCCTCCATGGTTTCTGCTGAGAAATCCACACTTAGTTTTCTGTAATTTTATGTCTTTCATAAGAAATGGGAAATTTTCAGTGATAATTTCTCCATTAGTCTTTCAGAATATTAAATATATCATACCACTACCTTCTTGCCTCCATAATTTCTGCTGAGAAATATACACATGGTCTTCTGTAATTTTATGTCTTTCATAAGAGATGGTCAATTTTCAGTGACAATATCCTCCATTAGTCTTCCTCCTCCTTTTCCCTTCTCTTCTCCTTCCGAGACACCCTCAACACATGTATTCATGTGTTCTATGTTGTCATTCAATTCCCCAAGACCCTGTTCATATTTTTCCATTCTTTTCAGATAGCCAGTCCTCTAGTTCACTAATCCTTTCTTCTGCCTCTTGAAATCCATTGTTGTAGATTTCGGTACAATAGAAGAGATATGACTTTCATTCCCATAAGTTCTGCTATTTGGTTTTTCAAACGGTGGCTGATTGGCTATTTTTATATCTTCTTTCAAGTAATGTCTATATAAGCAAGTCTTTTGCTTCTATTTTTTTAAATTGGGTTGCTTGTTTGTCTTTTTGTGATTGAGTTTTAGAAGTTCTTTTTATATTCTCAACATTAAATCCTTGTTAGATATATGCAAATATTTTCTCCTATTCTGTAGGTGTCTTTAACTTTTTTGATACTGTCCTTTGACATACAAAAGCTTTTAAATTTGATGAAGTCCACTTTATCCACATGCTTTAGTGTCATATCTAAGAATCCTTTGCCTAATACAAAGTCTTGATGATTTTCTTGTATGTTTTCTTCTAAAGTTTTGTGAGTTTAGCTCCTATATTTAGGTCATTGATCTGTTTTGAGTTAATTCTTATATATGGTGTGAGGTAGGGACCCACTTTCTGTCTTTTGCATGTCGATATCCAGTTTTCCCAGCACCGTTTGTAGAAGAGACTATTTTTTCTCTATTAAATGGATTTAGCCCCCTTACCAGAATCAGTTGACCACAGATGTTATTGCTGAACTTTCAGTGGCATTCCATTGATCTGTTTGTCTCTTTATGCCAGTACCACACTATTTTGATTAGTATAGCTTTATAGTAAGTCAGTTTTGAAGTTGGAAATACGAGTCCTCCAATTCTATTCTTATTTTTCAAGATGGTTTTGGCTATTCTGGGACCCCTGCTAATCAAATTCCTCATGAATTTGATGCTTGTTTTTTCAACTTCTGAACAAAGGCTGCTGGAATTTTGATCAGGATTGCTTTGAAACAGTAAATCACTTTAGACAGTATTGACATCTTAATGATATTTAGTCTTCCAACCTGTGAACCCAGATGTTTTTCCATGTATTCAGGTCTTTAATTTCTTTCAGCAGTGTGTTGTAATGTTCAATGTACAAGTCTTTTGCGTCCTTGGTTAAACTTATTTCTAGGTACTTTATTTACCTATATATTTTTGATGCTCCTGTAAATGGAATTTTTTTCTTGATTTCATTAAGAAATATTGATTGTTGGTGTTTTAAAAACACAACTGATACTTATTTGTTGGACTTGTACCCCTCAACTTTGCTGAATTTTTATTGGCTTTAAAGTCTTGTGGATTCTTTAGGATTTTTTAAATATGGGATCATATCAGCTGCAAGGAGAGATAATTTTACTTGTTTTCCAATTTGGATGCCTTTATTTCTTTTTCTTTCTTAGTTGCTCAGGCTAGAACATCCAGTACAATGTTGAATATTAATGAATGCAGCAACCTTGTACTGTTTCTGATATTAGGGGTATAAGTTTCAGTATTTCACTATTGAGTATGTTACATGTTAATTTTTATGACAGAAACAATCTGCATAATGTAAAATGTGTTCCTTAATTAACTGATCCTGTTTTATCCAGTATGTGACAGGAATACTAACTACATTAGGAATACCATAGTGGGTCTGCACATTGTAATTTATAAAAGTGACAGGGTTGATTAGCAAATCTCTGTGTGTTTCTAGCTCTAAAATTTCATAAATATAAGTACATTCCTGGATGTATTTTCCAGGAATCTGCTGATATAGAAAACAGTGGTGGTATGAAAGCCTAAGAGTGCTTATAATAATTCAGCATAAATAAAAACAAAAACCACCCTGCCGATGCATTCTCTCATTCCTCAGTTAACTGTGAAAAGTTTTAAAAGTTGTCTTAGTAATTGTTTTGAAGCAAAGGAGGATGTAATTTAGTTGTTTCTTTTTTTAGTACTTGATTCTGAAGCTTGAAAGGCCTGCTATAGTCCAGAATATCACATTTGGAAAATATGAGAAAACTCATGTCTGCAATTTGAAAAAATTTAAAGTCTTTGGTGGAATGAATGAAGAAAATATGACAGAGCTCTTGTCCAGGTGAGTTTGATCAGGGGAGGAAACAGTTGACACCTAAACAAATTGCATTCTTAGATAATTTCTTCATAGATAAATCTGAATGGTTTAGTTTTCCCATCAAGAGAGGGAATCTTTTTACTATTCTATTCCTAGGGTCTTATTTTAGTATTGTTACTTTTATATTAGTTTTTTGGTTTTTTTTTTAAGCACCAGATACTAGTTAATATTGTTACTAAGGAAGAATGAATCAAATTTTTTGTTGTTTTCCACTTTTTTCAGTCTTATTTTTGAATTGTTAATGACATCAGAAATATTTTTAGTTTTAATCAGTCTTTGTTATTAAAAAATATACTTTTTAAGAAAAATTAATACTGATCACCCTAAAGCAGAAGAAATATTATTGGAATTTAAATTCGAGGATAAATCAAAGAAGATTCTGTAAATGAAAAAAATTATGTGGCACTCCCTCATATGGTGCCTGCCACTGGGTTAATTTGACCCCTAGACAATAAAAAGTAAAATAGCCCAGGGTATGGAAAAATAAAATAGGAGATTTTGAATACACTTGTGAAATGGTGCATCCTACTGACAGAATACTTTATGTAAATAAATATTATTTCTGTACCCTTTTGATTTAAGTCATGAAAGCATTTCGGGACGTAAGGCAACATGAAGATAAGTGATTTTCCCATGAATACTTCCTTCAATCCTAGTAGATAGAAAGTTGATTTAGATTTATTTATGTTTAGAATAAAGAGTGTACTGACAAGCCAGCAAAATTAGGTTGTCTATGAAAATTTCAGTCAAAATTAAATAATTTAATTGTTTGAAAATTCTAATATTTGTCTCTAAGTCATAAATGTTGTTCTATGTGAGTGTGAATTGTTTTTTAATTTCCTTCTTACTACTGGAAAAATTTATGTCATTCAGAAATATATGTCTAAGGACTCTAGGTTCTGTCACACATTTCTATGCATCTAGCCACATTCTGCAGTTTACATTGAATATTTGTCATTAGCTCTCATATAATTAAGAGATTATGTTATAATGCAATTGCTTTGAATGTATAACTCTTAATCTATATACTCATATCAACTACTCAGTTATGTTGTCTTTATTTTTTAAGTAATTAAAAAAATTTTTTTAAACACCAAAAAACACCAAACACAAACATTCATAACTTTTGATCATTCCGTTCTCCATATATAATCTGTAATTCACAGTATCCTCACATTGTTACATATTCATCATCATGAACATTTCTTTGAACATTTACATTAATTCAGAAAAAGAAATAAAAAGAAAACAGAAAAAAATGCATACATACCTTACCCCCCACCCCTCCCCCTTGCCGCTCACCAGAATTTCACTCTAAATTTATTTAACGTTTGTTCCCCCTATTATTCATCTTTATTCCGTGTTTTACTCGTCTGTTGATAAGGTAGATGAAAGGATCATCAAACACAAGGTTTTCTATGGTGTCTTTATTACAATGTGTTTTTTTTTTTTTTAACATGACAGGGAGTCTTTAAGTGATTACCAGTATGTTAAGCAATAATAACATGTAACAAGTTCTTAAATTCTGTCGTCTAGTATTAAGAGAAACTCAAAGTAACCCTAACAATTATTCTAGTATTTATTGTTCTAGCTCTTTGTGGAAAAAGACTAATTTAAGGCTGGCTGCTGCTTCATACAGGTGGAAATACTTTAGAAAATATTTGCTATCTTTTCAAAGATAAAACCTTTGATCTTTAAGAAAGCCTTACAGAAGGAAAATAGCACCTTTCATTCTTCATATAAATGTATTTTGGTACTAGATCTAAGAAAGAAAAAGTCGATATTACCATATATGAGCTTGAGCTAAATGACACAGAAAAACAGACAACATATACCCATTAAATTTATATGAAACTGGAGGATAAATGGATGAGCTCTTTAGATCAGCTCTAAGTCTGTACAAAGAAGTTATATTGCTAATCTCCAAAAAGTGAAAGTTCCTACTATATAATATACAGAAATAATGTAATGTCTTTTAATTGAATTATTAAAATAATTTAATGCCTTTTGAGTATTGGTTTAATTAAACTTAAAATTTGAGTATGACATTAATTTTTGTTGTATTATGTGTGCTAAATTATGGAGTCTGACTTGGTAAACTTTTTTTCTCCCTTACAGTGGTTTAAAGAATGATTATAATAAAGAAACATTTACTTTGAAGCATAAAATTGACGAACAGATGTTCCCTTGCCGATTCATTAAAATAGGTAAGTTTTTTTAGCATTTTGCAATAGGAACAAATTCTCTATGCTAGCAGTAAGCAAACTACAGCCCACAGGCCAAACCTGCAGTAACTGTTTACATTTTCTTCCTAAACAGTTTCATAACATTTTATTATGATTTAATTTCAAATTTACAGGACAATTGCAAAATAATACAAATACCATACAAGAGCCAACATACTCTCCCCCAGATCCCAGATCTACCGATTTTAATATTTTGCCACATTTGCCATATCATTTTATCTATCCCTCCATCTATCATTCTGTCGATCAACTACTAACATTCAAGAGTAGATTGTGTACATTGTACTCCTTGAACACAATACTTCCATGTATATTTCCTAAAAACTAAGTTATCAAGTTTAAGAATTTTAACATGGTTATAAAGCTTATAGAATATATTCAAGGTTTTCATATGTCCTAGTAAAATCCATTGAGCCTTTTCTACTCCATTAATAGATCCAGTCCAAGATCATGTGTTATATTTCATTGTCATTGTCTCTTTACTTGCTTTTTTTTTTTAATAGTGGCAACCTATATACAGCATAAGTTTCTCTATTTCATCCTCTCCCAAGCATAGTGTTCAGTGGGATTAGTGACGACATTCACAATGGTATGCTACCCTCACCATGATCCATAACCAAAACTTTCCCATTACCATGAACAGAAAGTGTAGTCTTCTGCATTAACTCCATATTCCCCCATCTCCTACCCCCTGTTATCAATATTCTACTTCTCTATTGCTGTGAATTTGCAAATTATAGCTATTTCATAAAAGTGAAATCACACAATATCTGGCTAGTACAATATCTGGCTTATTTCACTGAACATGATGTCATCAGGGTTTATCTGTGATGTACCACATTTCAGACCTTCATGCCTTTTTATGGCTGAATACTATTCTGTTGTGCATGTATGCCACATTTGTTTATCTGTTTATTAATACTTGGGATGCCTCCCACCTTTTTGCTATTGTGAATAATACTGCTATGAACATAGCTGTGCAAGTAGCCATTTGAGTTCCTACTTTCAATGTTTGGGTGTATATACCCAGATCTAGGATTACCAGATCATATGGTAGGCCTGCATTTAACATTTTGAGGAACCCTTAAACTGTTTTTCACAGCGGCTGCGCTGTTTTACATTCTCACCAACAATATATGAGTAAATGTTCCTCTTTCTTCACGTCTTTACCAGCACTTGATATTTTCTCTTTGTTTTTTAATAATAGCCATCTTAGAAGGTGTGAAGTGGTATCTCATTGTGGTTCTGATTTCCATTTCCCTAATGGCTAATGATATTGAGCATCCTTTTATGTGTTTTGGTTATTTGATATCTTCTTTGGAGAAATGTCTATTCAAGTACTTTGTCTTTCTTTTCTTTTTTTTCTTTTTGAGACTTGAGATACTTTTACAGTTTAATTTGCAAACATTCTATTTGCTGGTGACCTGTGTTGTTACATATTAACACCATGAGTTTGCTGGTTATATATAGTTTGTTCTTTTATGTGTGGCTTATTTCACGCAGCATAATGTCCTCAAGGTTCATGCATGTTGTCTTATGCATCACAACTTCATTTCTTCTTACTCCTGCATAATATTCCATTGCATGTTGTGGACCACATTTTCTTTATCCATTCATCAGTTGATCGAATTGTTTCCATCTTTTGGCAGTTGTAAATAATGCCACTATGAACATCAGTGTGCAAATGTCTGTTTGGGTCCCTGCTTTCAGTTCTTTTGAGTATATATCTAGTAGTGGCCAAATCATATGAGAATCCTATACTTAGCTTTCTAAGGAAGCACCAAACTACCTTCCATAGCACTATACCATTCTACATTCTCAGTAACAATGAATTAAGTGTTCCTATTTCTCGTGACCATTCTAGCATTCTAGTAAGGTGTGAATGATATCTCATTGTGGTTTTAATTTACATTTCCCTAGTGGCTAGTGAGGTTACACATCTTTTCATTTGCTCTTTAGCCATTTATATATACTCTTAGAAAAATGTTTCTTTAAGCCTTTTGCCCATTTTTAGTTGTGTTTTTTTATTTTTGTTCTTATTGTTGAGTTCTAGGTTCTCTTTATATATTCTGGATATTATACCCTTATTGGCTATGTGTTTTCGAAATATTTTCTTCCATTAAATAGGCTGACTTTTTAACAAAATCTTCAGAAGCACAGAAGTATTAAGTTTTGAGGAGGTTCTATTAATTTTTCCTTTTGTTTCTTTTTCTTTGGGTTTAACATCTAAGAAATCATTTCCTACCATAAAATCTTGAAGATATAATCCCTACATGTTCTTCTTGCAATTTTATGATCCTGGTTTTTATATTTAGGTGTTTGATCCATTTCAAATTAAGTTTTGTATAAGGTGTGAAAGAGGGGTCCTGTTTCATTCTTTTTTTTTATGTGGATTTCCATCTCCCAGCACCATTTGTTGAAGAGACGGCTCTGTCCCAGTTGGGTGGACTTGGCAGCCTTGTCTAATTTGAGGGTCTATTTCTGAACTCTCGGTTTGATTCCATTGGTCAGTATGTCTATCTTCATGCCAATAGCATGCTGTTTTCACCACTGTGGCTTTGTAATAAGCCTTAAAGTCAGTAAGTGGCAGTCCTTCAACTTCATTTTCCTTTTTTAGGAGATTTTTGGCTCTGTGAGGCCCCTTACTCTTCCAAATAAATTTGATGATTGGCTTTTTCAGTTCTGCAAAGTAAACTTTTGGAATTTTGGTTGTTATTGCATTGAGTAGAATTGACATCTTAACAATATTTAGTCCTCCAAACCATGAACATTGGATATCCTTCCATTTATTTAGGTCTTCTTTGAATGCTGTCAGCAGTGCTTTGTAGTTTTCTGAATGCATGCCCTTTCCAGCCTTGATTAAAATTATTCCTGGCTATTTGGTTTTTTTAGTTGCTTTTTAAGTAGAACTTTATCCCTGATTTCCACCTCAGATTGCTCCTTCCTAGTATATAGAAACACTGTTGATGTGTGCTTGTAAAACTTGTGTCCCACCACTTTGCTGAACTCATTCTTTAGACCTAGTAGCTTTGTTGTAGATTTTTCAGGACATTCTTGGCATAGGATCATATCATGTGCAAAATAGTGAGTTTTGCTTCCTCCCTTTCTAATTTGGATACCTTTTATCTTTTTCTTGCCTGACTGCTCTAGCTAGAACTTCTAGCATAATGTTGAATAACAGTGGTGATGGTGTCCTTGCCCGGTTTCCAGTCTCAGTGAGGACTATGTTAGCTGTGAGATTTTCACATATGCCCTTTAGAATGTTGAGAAGGTTTCCTCCTAGTCCTATTTTTCAAAGTGTTTTTAACAAGAGAGAATGCAGGATTTTGTCAGAAGCCTTTTCTCTGTCAATTGAGATGATTATGTGCTTTTTTGATTCATTAATGTGGTCTGTTGCAGTAATTGATTTTCTTGTGTTGAACCACCCTTGCATACCTGGAATAAAACCCACTTGATCATGATATATAGTTCCTTTAATGTGCAGTTGGATTCGATTTGCAAATATTTTGTTGATGATTTTTGCATTTGTATTCATTAGACTGATGGGTCTGTTATTTTCCATTCCTGTAATGTCTTTATCTGGCTTTAGTATAAGGGTGATGTTGGTGTCATAGAATGAATTAGGTAGCATTCCCTCCTCTTCACTTGTTTTGAAGAGTTTGAAGAGGATTAGTATTAGTTCTTGGAATGATTAGTAGAGTTCACTTATGAAGCCATATGATCCTGGGTTTTTCTATGTTAAGATGTTTTTGATGACTGTTTTAGTCTTTTTATAATGATTGGTTTTTTGAGATCTTTTATTTCTTCTGGAGTCAGTGTGGGTTGTTTGTGTGTTTCTAGAAAACTTTCCATTTCATCCAAGTTGTCTTAGTTTTTTGACATACAATTGATCATGGTATCCTTTTATGATCTTACTTATTTCTGTGGGGTCATTTGTAATACCCCTGTGCTTGTTTGAAGCTGTTATAAACTCCAGAAAAGGCCATGTTCTTTTAATCCATTCCTGTGAGTGCAGACCTGTTGTGGTTGGGACCTTTTGATTTGGTTACTTCAATTTGAAATGTGAACCACCCCATTCAAGGTGATTCTTAATCCTTTTAATGGAGTTCTTTCTGAGAAGATAAAGGACAGAAAAACCAATGAGAGCTTACAGAGAAAAGCATCAAAGAAGCTAAGAGAGGATCCATGGGAGCTGAGATGCTAGCTGTAGGTTTTTCATATATTCCCTTTACATATTTAGGAAGTTCCCTTCTGTTCCTATCCTTTGAAGTGTTTTCAACAAGAAAGGATGTTGAATTTTGTCATATGCCTTTTCTGTATCAATCGAGATGATCATGTGTTTTTTCTGCCTTGATTTGTTGATATGGATAATTGATTTTCTTATGTTGAACCATCCTTGCATATCAAGGATGAATCCTATTTAGTCATGGTGTATAATGCTTTTAATGTGTTGCTGGCTTTGATTTGGAAGAATTTTGTTGAGGATTTTTGCATCTATATTCTTTAGAGGGATTGGTCTATAATTTTCTTTCCTTGTAGTATCTTTGTCTGGCTTTGGTATGAGGGTGATGTTGGCTTCATAGAATGAGTTAGGTAGCCTTCCCTCCTCTTCAGTTTTTTTGAAGAGTTTGAGCAGGATTGGTACTAATTCTTTCTTGGATGTTTGGTAGAATGTAAAGCTGTCTGGTCCTGGACTTTTCTTTTTTGGAGCATCTTAATGACTAATTCAGTTTCCTTACTTGTGATTGGTTTGTTGAGGTTGTCTATTTCTTCTCAAGTCAATATTGGTTGTTCATGATTTCATCTACGTTGTCTAGTTTATTAGCATGAAGTTGTTCATAGTATCCTTTCATTACCTCCTTTATTTCTGTAGGGTCATGGTTATGTCTCCTCTTCCATTTCCGATTTTATTTTGCTTGCATCCTCTCTCTTCTTCTTGTCAACCTTGCTGAGAGTCCATCAATCTTACTAATTTTCTCTTAGAACCACCTTCTGGTTTTCTTGATTTTTCTCGATTGTTTTCATGTTCTCAGTTCCATTTATTTATGCTCTAATCTTCGTTATTTCTTTCCTTTTCTTGCTTTGGGGTTAGTTTGCTGTTCTTTCTCTAGTTCTTCCAAGTGAACAGTTATTCCTCAATTTTTGCTCTTTTTTCTTTTTTGATATAGGCATTTAGGGCAACAAATTTCCCTCTTAGCACTGCCTTTGATGCATCCTATAAATTTTGATATGTTGTATTTTTATTTTCATTCGCTTCGAGATATTTACTAATTTCTCTTGTAACTTCTTCCTTGACCTACTTGTCATTTAGGAGTGTGTTCTTGAGCCTCCATATATTTGTGAATTATCTGGCCCTCTGCCTGTTATTGATCTCCAACTTCATTCCTTTATGATCTGAGAAAGTGTTTTGTATGATTTCAATCTTTTTAAATTTATTGAGATTTGCTTTGTGACCCAGTATATGGTCTATCCTTGAGAATGATCCATGAGCACTTGAGAAAAAGGTGTATCCTGCTGTTGTGGGGTGTAATGTTCTATAAACTTTTGTTAAGTCTAGTTCGTTATTGTATTATTTAAATTCTCTGTTTCTTTATTGATCCTCTGTCTAGATGTTCTGTCCATTGATGAGAGTGGGGAATTGAAGTCTCCAACTATTATGGTAGATGTGTCTATTTCTCTTTTCAATACTTTCAGTGTTTGCCTCATATTTTGGAGCACTGTGGCTCAGTGCATAAATATTTATGATTGTTATGTCTTCTTGTTGAATTATTCCTTTTGTTAATACGTAGTGTCCTTCTTTGTCTCTTTTAATTGTTTTACATTTGAAGTCAGATTTGTTGGGTATTAGTATAACTATTCCTGCTCTTTTCTGATTCTTATTTGCATGACATATCTCCCAATCTTTCACTTTCAACCTATGTTATCCTTGGGTCTAAAATGCATCTCCTGTAGACAGCATATAGATGAATCTTGTTTTTTAATCCATTCTGCCAGTCTATGTCTTGATTCGGGAGTTTAATCCATTAACATTTCGTGTTATTGCTGTAAGGGCCATACTTTCTTCTACCATTTTGCCTTTTGGATTTTTTTTTCTTCATTGTTTGGGATTCCATGGTCCGAGAATCAACCCCGGGTCTCCCTCATGAAAGGCAAGCGTTCTACCACTGAACCACCTGTTCACCCTGCCTTTTGGATTTTATATATCATGTCTAATTTTTCTTCTTTTTACTTTACTGATAGTATTCATTCATTCTTCTCCACACCTCTCTCTCTGTTATCTTTTACTATCTGTGTCTAGTGCACCCTTTAATATTTCTTGCAGAGCAGGTCTCTTGGTCACAAATTCTCTCAGGGATTTTTTGTCTGAAAATGTTTTAATGTCCTCCTCATTTTTGAAGGACAATTTTGCTGGATATAGAATTCTTGGTTGGCAGTTTTTCTCTTTTAGTATCTTAAATATATCATACCACTGTCTTCTCACCTCCATGGTTTCTGCTGAGAAATCTACACGTAGTCTTATCGGGCTTCCCTTGTATGTGATGGATTGCTTTTCTCTTGCTGCTTTCAAAATTCTCACTTTCTCTTCAACATGTGACATTCTGATTAGTAAGTGTCTTGGAGTACATCTATTTGGATCTATCCTGTTTGGGGTACGCTGCACTTCTTGGATCTGTAATTTTAAGTCTTTCGTAAAAGTTGGGAAGTTTTCAGTGATAATTTCCTCCACTAGTTTTTCTTATCTTTTTCCCTTCTCTTCTCCTTCTAGGATACCCACAATACATATATTTATAGGCTTCATGTTGTCTTTCAATTCCCTGAGTTCCCGCTTGTATTTTTCCATTCTTTTCCCTATATTTTTTTTTGCTTGTCAGATTTCGGATGTCCTGTCCTCCAGTTCACTAATCCTATCTTCTGCTCTTGAAGTCTAACGTTGTCAGTTTCCATTGTTTTTTCTTCTCTTCTGCTGTGCCTTTCATTCCCATAAATTCTGTGGTTTGTTTTTTCAGACTTTCGATTTCTTCTTTTTGTTTGTCCCTTGTCTTCTTTATATCCTCCCTAAATTCATTGATTTGATTTTTGATGAGGTTTTCCATGTCTGTTCGAACATCCTGATTTAATTGTTTCGAATCATTTATCTCATTTTAATTGTTGGTTTATTCCTTTGACTGGGCCATATCTTCAGTTTTCTAATAGGATTCATTACTTTTTGCTGGTGTCTAGATGTTTAATTTCCTTAATTTATTCTGGATATTGTTTTCACTTTTTTTACCTAGAATTTTCTTCTGGATGACTTTGTTGTCCATCTATTCTTTGGCATTCTGTTCAGCTTATTCTATTCCTCTAGCTTAGATTTTGTTTAACAGATCAGAATTTTTCAGTTCTTGTTTTCTTGTTTCTTGCCCTGCCTGTATGGTGCTTTTTATTTTTTCCCCCTCTTAGGAGGGTATACTTAGGTATTGTAGACCCCAGTCATATTTTCACAGACCAAACTGGCCTCCTCTCAGGAGGAAAAAGTCACCTGCATCAGTTGTCCTGGAGGGTGAGACCCAGCAGGTTGAAAGTCTTTCCTATGAAGCCTCTAGACTCTGTGTTTTTCCTATCCTGCCCAGTATGTGGTGCTTCTCTCCCTGAGGGTCCCACCAGCATAAAGTGATGCAGTACCTTTAACTTCAGCACACTGTCCCTGTTGTGGGCATGGTTGAGATACAGACAAGTTTGTAGGCTTGCTTTAATCGCTTCAGTTTTCTGGACCCTGGGGTCTGAATTCCTTGAGGGAGGGATTCTGCCTGAGCAGGGCCCCACCCCTCTCCTGGGGAAGGCACAGCCTCCAGACAAGCTCTCAGACAAGCTTAATTCGCCCTGGACTGGGGCATTTGGTGCCTGAGAAGCCTTGCAGTTGTTTGCAAAGAGCAGTCCACCCGTAGAAACACAGCCAGAGAAAAGAAAAGTGAATAAAATCCTTTGCAGAGCAGGACCCCCATTCCTCTGGTTTGCCAATCAGGAGCTCAAGTTGGTACCTTGCTCTGTGTACCTCCTGGTCCTATGTGCCTCGTCCTTTCCTTCAGGTCCCAGAACTTTTAAAGTATTTTGTGCTATCCAATCCAAGAAAACCTGTTTTTTAAATTTCTTCTTTTTCCATCAGCCCTGCCCCCTCTGTGCTGGGGCAAAACCCAGCAACCTCAAATTTTATTTGATGTTCAACTGAGCTGGGGACTTATTTTTAGTAGTCAGAATTTGTTAATTACTTCCACAGTTGGAGCTTGGTTGAGGTCAGTCCCCTGCTGTTAGTAAAGTCTCTTTCCTTTTCCTCTGGTAACCAACCTGTGAGGCAGGAGTGCCAGCCTCCGCAGCTTGGGGGAATCATGGTTCTGGGTGGGATTGCAGCTGGTCCAGATTATCCAGACTCTTGTAGGCTGTATGTCTGGTCCCTGAAGTGTCCCCAGCTGTTGTTTTGTACTGTTCCTGGCTATTTACTAACTGCTCTGGAGGATGAAGTGAATCTCACACCTCACTAAGCCACCATCTTGGACCTTCCTCCTTTTTTTTGTTCTTAGTTTTGTTTATTTCTTCTAATCTTTGTTATTTCTTGCCTTCTGCTTGCTTTGTGATTGGTTTACAGTTCTTTTTCTGATTCCTCTTGGTATGTAGATAGGTTTTTGATTGCTTTTGTTTTTTGGGTTTTTTTGTTTTTTGTTTTTTGTTTTGCCTGTGTAGGCTCTGGGAATCAAATCCCGGATCCTGGTCCCCTGCATTGGAGGAGAGAATTCTACCACTGAGCTATCCTTGCACCGCCTTTTCTTTGTTTTTAATGCAGGAGTTTAGGACTATAAATTTCCATCTCAGCACTGTTTTTGCTACATCCCATAAATTTTAATAATGTTGTCTTCTCATTTTCACTCATCCCAAGATATTTTGTGATTTCTGTTACAATTTCATGTTTGTTTGTCCCATTTTCCAGTCCTCCACTTTTTGTTGATTTCCAGCTTCATTCCATAAGATCAGATAAAGTGCTTTATTCAATTTCAGCTTTTCAAATTTATTAAGACCTGTTTCGTGCTGAACATGTGGTCTTTCATGGAGAATGATCCAGAAACACCTGCAAAAAAACCATATCCTGCTGTTTTTGCGGTGCAGTATTCTGTATAAGTCTGTTAGGTGTAGTTCTTTTATCAAATTCCAGATCTCTTTTTCCTAATTGATCCTCTGTCTAAATGTTCTGCCTATTGATGTGAGTCATGTTTTGAACTCTTCAACTATTATTGTAGGGATGTCTATTCTTGCTGTAGTTTTGATAGTGTTTCCTTCATGTATTTTGTGGCTCCCTGTTTAGGTGCATATATGTTTATGATTGTTATGTCTGCTTGCTGGATTTCCTCTTCTATTAATATTTTATCCATTCTGCCAGTTTGTCTCTTTTTGGGGCGTGTTTAATCCTATAATATTCCATGTTTCTGTTGCAATGACCATACTTATTTCAACCATTTTATACATTGGCTTTCATATGTCGTATTTTATTTTTGTCTTTCCTTTTCCCCTTTTACTTACCGTTCTAGTTTGCTAGCTGCCGGAATGCAATATACCAGAAACAGAGTAGCTTTTAAAAAACGGAATTTAATAAGTTGCTAGTTTATAGTTCTAAGGCCGAGAAAATGTCCCAATTAAAACAAGTCTATAGAAATGTCCAATCAAAATCTTCCGTCCAGGGGAAGATACCTTGGTTCAAGAAGGCCGATGAAGTTCAGGGTTTCTTTCTCAAGTGGAAAGGCACATGGCAAACACAGTCAAAGTTTCTCTCTCATCTGGAAGGGACATGATTAACACCATCAGGGTTCCTCTATCATCTGTAAGAGCACATGGGGAGCACGGCATCATCTGCTAGCTTCTCCTGGCTTCCTGTTTCATTAAACTCCCCAGAATGCGTGTTCCTTCTTCATCTCCAAAGGTCACTGGCTGCTGACTTTTCTTCTCGTGGCTATGTTGTTCTGCCCTGCTCTCTCCGAATCTCTTTCATTCTCCAAGATGTTTCCTCTTTTATGGGACTCCAGAAACTAATCAAGACCCTCTCAAATGGGTGGAGACATATCGTCACCTAATCCAATTTAACAACCACCCTTGATTGGGTTACATCTCCAGGGAAATGATCTAATTACAGATTCAAACATAAATATTGAATAGGGATTATTCTGCCTTTACGAAATGGGATTTTGCTTAAAACGTGGCTTTTTTAGGGTACATACATCCTTTCAAACCAGCACAGTTACCTTCACTGATACTCTTCATCTCTACATTCCTCTTCCAGCCCCTCTCTCCTATCTATTCCTTTCAGCCTGCAGTACTCCCTTTAGTATTTCTTGTATGGCAATTCTCTTGTTAACTATGTCTCTCAGTTTCTACTTATCTGTGAATATCCTAAATTCTTCCTTATTTTTGAAGGATATAGAGAATTTTGCCATATAGAGAATTCTTGGCTGGGAGTTTTCTTCTTTCAGAATCTTGAATATATCATACCCCTGCCTTCTTGCCTCCATAGTTCCTAAAGAGAAATTGGAGCTTAGTTTTATTGGGCATCCATTATATGTAACGAATCACTTTTCTCCTGCTGCTTTCAGGATTCTCTGTATGTGTTTGGCATTTGACATTCTGATTAGTTTGTGTCTTGGGATGGGTTTTATTTGGATATATTTGGTTTGGATTACCTTGTGCTTCTTGGACCTGGATATCAATGTCTTTCATAAGAGCTAGGGCATTCTCAACCATTATTTTCTCAGATATTTCTTCTGCCCCTTTTCCTTTCTTTTCCCTTTCTGGGACATCTATGACATGAATGTTTGTGTGCTTCATGTCAACAGTCTATTCCTTAAGGCACTGGTAATTTTCCCATTCTTTTCTCTATTTGTTCTTTTTAACTGTTTGAAGTCAGATGCTCTATTTCTAGCTTACTGATCCTGTCTTCCACCCCTTCAATTCTGTTGTGCTTCTAGTGTATTTTTAATTTCATCTATTTTGCCTTTCATATGCAGATTATCTATTTTCTTTTTTTTGCATGTTTTCAGATTCTTCTTCATTCTCACCTGATGTCTTCTTAGTATCCTTTATCTCTTTAGCTATCTCCTTGAATTTGTTGAACAGATTTGTTTGAACATCTTTGATTAGTTATTCCTGATATTATATCTCCATCTTTATGATTTGTTCCTTTGACTGAGTTGTATCTACCTGTTTCTTGGTATGGTTTGTTATTTTTTCCTAATATCTAGGCACCAAAGTATCTTGGTGCATTTACTCTAAGGTCAAATTTTCTCTCTTGTTGATTGGGTTTGTGTTAATACTCTTCTTTGACACTTCGTTTGTCAGTATTACACAACTAGGGTTGGGCAGAGACCCACAAAGGTGTGCACACCAGTTCTACAAGACCCCCCGGAGACAAAGACGCCAAAATGCCTTTAATTTCCCCTTCCCTAAGGTGCAGTTTTCTCATCTGCAGGTAGGTGGTGATCTTCTGCAACCTTTTCACTTTAGAAGACAAGCTATTCTTAGCTGTCAGCCCCAGACAATGGCATAGCAGTGCCAACCTCAGGTTGTAAATTCACCAGACAAAACATGGAACAGTGCTAGAATCTGCCCTGCCCTATTCTTCAGAGAGTGACTCTCTGTAGTCTTATCAGTCTGCAACTGCTTGCCTGCCAGCAATCGAACAGCCAGGAACCTTCTGGGTGCAAGGAGCTGGGAGTCAGGTATGTTAGTCATGATCTCTCACCACAATTTCTTCATCTCTTCGTAGTACACTTTCTTCGTGTTGCATAGCACTCCCCCCAATCTCCAGAGCCCCAGAAACATTTTTCCAGTTTCTGCTGGTCTCCTAGTTGTTTTCTCATAGAGAGGTCAGCCTAGCTTCTCCCTATCAGCCATCCTGGATCATCTCCTCTTTGTGCATTTTTGTCTTTAGTTTATTATCCATAAAGGTCTTATTTATATGTTTTCTGACTTGTATTTTTTTAGGTGCAATTGGAAAATAATATACACAAATATAATATAAATCATCGTGTAATTATAGACATCTTTATTTAGAATTTATGTCGAGGAAAACATAGTAGTCTTGTTATCTTTTTATGATTTTTGATAGTTTTTAAAATTCTTCCCCTTATGCATCTCATTGGTACATTATTAGACATATACAGTCTTATCTTTTTAGTTCAGGAAACTGGGTATAGAAGTTAGATTTGTCCCAGGCTGCATAGCTAGTAAGTGATGGAACAGAGGCATAGCATTTGGTATATGTGAAATACATTTCAGTATGTACTTATATTATTTTAAAGTAATAATAATAATAGGTATCATTTATGAAATATCTACTAGTTGTCTGGCATTAACCTAAGCATTTAAAAGTATGTTTTCTTATTATGATCCCATAACATTTGTGAAATAAGCATTGTTATACTCACATAGATGAGGGGACTGAAAATTGAAGGTTAAATGACTTTTCCTATGCCATACAGGTAGGAAAAAAATAGAGATGAGGTACAGACTTTAAGTCTACTACTTCCAAAGGTTATGTTGTTTTACAGGCATAGCTCGTTTTATTGTGCTTCCTTTTATTGTGCTTTGCCGATATTGTATTTATTTGTAAATTAAATGTTTGTAGCATCCTTGTGTTGAGCAAGTCTATCAGTGCCATTTTTCCAACATTGTATGCTCATTTCATGTAATTTTGTCATCCTCACAATATTTCAGATGTTTTCACTGTTATTATATCTGTTATATTGATTTTGCATTTGTAATCTTTGACATTTCTATTGTAATGTCTTTAGGACAGCACAAACCATGCCCATATAAGTTAGCAAACTTTATTCTGTAAATGGAATGCATTTATTTCATAAATGACTGCTCCACTAATTGGTTATCCATCTCTCTCTTATCTCCCTTATCTATCTCTCTCCCTTACGTTGGGTCTCTGTATATCCTGACATGCAACAATATTGAAATTAGGTCATTCAATAACCCCACAACAGCCACTAAGTGTTCAAATGAAAGGAAGAGTTAGATGTCTCTCATTTGAAATCAAAAGCTAGAAATGATTACACTTAGAGAGGAAGGCATGTTGAAAGCCAAGATAAGCCAAAAACAAGGCTTCTTGAACCAGTTGGTCAAGCTGTGAATGCAAAGGAAAAGTTTTTGAAAGAAATTAAAAGTGCTCCAGATAACACACTGATGATAAGAAGGTAAAACACGTGTATTATTGTTGTGGAGAAAGTTTTAGTAATTTGGATAGAAGATCAGACTAGACATACCATTCTCTCAAGTCAAAGTCTAATCCAGACCAAGGTCCTAACACTCTTCAGTTCTATGAAAACTGAGAAATATGAGGAAGCTGCAGAAGAAAAGTTTGAAATTGGAAGAGGTTGGTTCAGGAGGTTTAGAAAAGAAGCCATCTCCATAACATAAAAGTGCAAGGTGAAGCTGCAAGTGCTGATTTAAAAGCTGCAGGAAGTTATCCAAAAGATCTAAGATCACTGATGAATGTGGATTCACTAAACAATAGATTTTCAGAGTAGATGAAACAGTTCTATACTGTGTTGGAAGAAAATTTCATCTAGGACTTTCGTTACACTAGAGAGACGTCATTGCCAAACTTCAAAGCTTCAAAAGACACGTTGACTCCCTTGTTAGGGACTGGGGACTTGCAGTTGAAGACTGTGCTCATTTGCCCTTCTGAAAATCCTAGGGCCCTTAGAATTATGCTAAATCTACTCTGCCAGTGCTTTGTAAATGGAACAAATCCTGGTTGACAGCATACCTGTTTACAACATGGTTTACTAAATTGTTTAAGCTCACTGTTGAGATCTGCTCTGAATGAAAGATTACTTTCAAAATATCACTGCTCACTGACAATGCGCATGGTCACCCAAGAGCTCCGATGGAGATGTGCAGTGAGATTAGTGTTATTTTCATACCTGCTAACACAAAACCCATCCATCTGTAGCCCATGAATCAAGAAGTCATTTTGATTTTCTGACCTTATTATTTAAGGAATACATTTTGTGCAGCTATAGCTGCCATAGATAGCAGTTTCTCTGATAGATCTGGGTAAAGTCAATTGAGAATCTTCTGGAACGGATTCAGCATTCTAGATGCCATTAAGAACACTTGCAATTCAAAATATCAACATTGACAGGAGTTTTGAAAAAGTTCATTCCTTAAAAATGTATTTGCAAAGTCCCCTTGGCAGAAATGGAGAGAATGGGGGAAAATTCAGCTACCCCATGTGGAGAATTCCTGATATTCTCACAAGCAATGAAGGCAACCAAAGCAATACACTGAGCCCTCGATCTTGGGGTTTGTTCATATGAAACTTATCTCCACGAAGGATAGGCTAAGCCTATTTAAAATTAGGCCTAAGAATCACTCCCCAGAGACCCTCTTTTGTTGCTCAGATGTGGCCTCTCTCTCTCAGCCAACACAGCAAGCATACTCACTGCCCTCCCCCTCTCTACATGGGACATGACTCCCAGGGGTGTAAACCTTCCTGGCAACATGGGACAGAAATCCTAGAATGATCTGGGACTCAGCATCAAGGGATTGAAAAAACTTTCTAGACCAAAAGGGGGATGAGAGAAATGAGACAAAATAAATTATCAATGGCTGAGAGATTCCAAACAGAGTCAAGAGGTTATCCTGGAGGTTATTCTTACGTATTATATAGATAATCACCTTTTTGGTTAAGATATATTGGAGAGGCTGGAGGGAAGTGCCTGAAAATGTAGCGCTGTGTTCCAGTAGCCATGTTTCTTGAAGATGATTGTGTAATGTTGTAGCTTTCACAGTGTGACTGTATGATTGTGAAAACCTTGTGTCTGATGCTCCTTTTATCTATGGTATGGGTAGATGAGTAAAACATAGAGATTAAAAATAAATAAATAATAGGGGGAACAAATGTTAAAATAAATTTAGTATATTGAAATGCTGGTGATCAATGAAAGAAAGTGATAAGGGGTATAGAAAAAAAATACGGGAAACAGGCTAAAATATATTGGGTAGATGGAAATACTAGCAGTCAGTGAGAGAGTGGGGTTAAGGGGTATGGTATATATGAGTTTTTTTCTTTTTTTCTTTTTATTTCTTTTTCTGAATTGATGCAAATGTTCTAAGAAATAATCATGGTGATGAACATACAGCTATGTGATGATATTTTGAGTTATTGATTGTATATCAAGAATGGAATGATCATATGGTAAGAATTTTCATGTTTTTATGTTTAAAAAGATATTTAAAAATTAAAAAAAGAAGTTCATTCCTTCACGGATGACTTTGAGAGGGTTTCAAGACTTCAGTCGAAGAAGACAATACAGATGCAGTGGAAATGGCAAGAAAACTAGAATTAGAGTCTGAAGATGTGACTAGATTGCTGCAGTCTCATGATAAAACTTAAATGAATAAGGAGTTGCTTCTTATGGCTAAACAAAGAAAGTAGTGTCTTGAGATAGAATCTCCTCCTTGTGAAGATACTGTGATCATTGCTAAAATGACAACAAAGAATTTAGAAATTATTTAAATTTAGTTAATGAAGCAGTAGCAGGGTTTGAGAGGATTGACTCCAATTTTGAAAGGAATTCTCCCATGAATAAAATCTATCAGACAGACAGCATCACATGCTGTAGAGGAGTCTCTCATGAAAGGAAGAGTCAATCTACATGGCAGACTTCATTGTTGTCTTCTTTTTAAGAAATTGCCACAGCCACCCCAGCCTTTAATGATCACCACCCTTATCAGTCTGCTACCATCAACACGGAGGCAAGGCCTTCCATCATTAAACAAGTTATGACTTGTAGAAGGTTCAGATGACAATTAGCATTTTTTACCAATAAAGTATTTTTAATGAAGGTATGTGCATTGCTCTTTTAGACATAATGCTATTACATGATTAATAGACTACAGAATAGTATAAACATAAGTTTTATCTGCACTGGGAAATCAGAAAATTTGTATGTCTCATTTTATTACAATGCTCACCTAATTGCAGTGGTTTGGAATCAAACCCACAGCATGTCTGAGGTATACCTGCATGTAAGTATTTTTTCCTCAGCTAAATGTGAAATCCTTGAGGACCTAGATGCTATTTCTGTTTCTTCTCCTTTCAAAATTCTGAGCATGTGGGAGACCTGGTTCTATTCCCAGCATATGCACTCAAAAACAAAAAAAAAAAGAAAAAATCTGAGCAAACTGGTTGCCTATTAGAGATATTGTAAATATACTTTTGAATTTATTATGCAGGTGTTCGTAGGAGTAATTTAGTGGCCCCATGAATTTGGATGGGAAAAAGATTACATCTTTATTTTCTTTAATGTCTAATGAATTTTTTCATCTCTGTTGTAATTGTGAATATACACAATAAGCATTAGAATATTAGCAATTCTTGTGACTTGTCACAAATAGAAGTTACAGGTATTTTCCTATCACATTTCAGTGTGGGAAATATCATAACTTAGAAATTGTGGTAATTATTACCTCACAGATCTTGTTACTTAATATGTTAATAAAGAAGCTATATATTTCTGTATCATAATTCTGTTTCTTCATTATTTTGATAATTCTTTCAATATAATTGACTTTCTCTGTAGTCCTGTGTATTTCTTTATTTCACATATTTAAAATTGAGTGGGGTCATCCTTCACCAAACAGCCAAATGGGGCTCATGGCACAGTAAAGGCAGTTACTGGTGCCACCTGCATGAATGAACCTTAAGAGCTGTATGTTAAATGAAATATCAGGAACAAAAAGACAAATATTATCATGCCTCAATCATATGGACTAACTATAATATAAAAATTCAGTGAACTAAAGTCAAGAGCATGGGTATCAGTTTGGGGATTATTGTAAGGGGTCCTAGATTGTAAGCTGTTACAGCAGTCATGTATATTCAGGAGGTGTAACTGTTAATTCTAAATTCTCAGATACTCAGTTGTTTGTATATATCACTGTCTTTCCCAGAAAATTTGGGTATTGATGTGACTCTTGAGACTCAGAGCTTTGAAGCTATGAAAATCAGCAGTACCCATACAGAAATTGTTTAATAAGTTGAAAAACTGATCAGACATGAAGTAGAGATATGAATGAAGCTGATTGGGTAGGACTAAGGCATATCAGAAGACTGGGTAAAGAATGATATCATCCATATATTAAACTTCAACTTCTATGTGAGACTAAAGGGAGAAATGTTTATTTGGTGCAAAGTTTATATTTTGGCTAGTGCATTTCCTAATTTAACTTGTTGGTCAGTTTAATTAACACCATAAGTACATGGAATCTTGAATAGGATATGAGATTTTGTTGGTTTATCCAGGTTAGTGTAATACCCTGATGAATCCCAGAGTGATTTGGACAGTGAATAAAGAAGTATTTGCAAAGTCTCCTTGGGGGAATGGAGAGAAAGGAGGAAATATTCTGCTTCCCTGTTTGGAGAATTTCTGATATTCTTGCAAGTAGTGGGAACAACAAAATCAATAGGCTGAGCCCTCGATCTTGGGTTCACCCTTATGAAACTTATCCCTGCAAAGGATAGGCTGAGCCTACTCAAAATTAGGCCTAAGAGTCACCTCCCAGAGAACCTCTTTTATTGCTCAGATGTAGCCTCTCTCACTCTCTGGGCCAACAAGCAGGTGAATGCACTGCCCTCCCCCACCATGTAGGACATGACTTCCAGTGGTGTAAATCTCCCTGGCAAGATGGGACAGAAATACTGGGATGAGCCAGGACTTGGCATCAAGGGATTGAGAAAACCTCAACCTAAAGGGGGAAGAGAGAAATGAAACAAAATAAAGTGTCAGTGCCTGAGAGATTTCAAACAGAGTCAAGAGGTTATCCTGGAGGTTATTCTTTCTTATGCATTGTATAGATATCCCCTTTTTAGTTTATGGTGTATTGCAGTGGCTAGAGGAAACTGTCTGAAACTCTAGAGTTGTGCTCCAGTAGCCATGTTTCTTGAAGATAATTGTATAATGATATTACTTTTACAGTGTATCTGTGTGATTATGAACACCTTGTGTCAAATTGTCCTTTTATCTGGGGTATGGACAGATGAGTAAAAAATATGGATTAAAAAAATAAACAAATAATGGGCAAAATAAAGATTAAAATTAATTGAATAGATTGGAATACTGCTAGTCCGTGAGAGGGAGAGATGGGGTATGGTTTGTATGAGTTTAGTTTTTGTTTTGTTTGCTTGTTTTTTTTTTAACTTTTTTTGCTGGAGTGATGCAAATGTTCAAAAAAGTGATCATGGTGATGAATACACAACTGTGTAATGATATTGTGAGTCATTTATTGTACACCATGTATAGAATGTTTGTATGTCAAGAATGTTTGCATGTTTGTTAAGGTTTAACAATAAAAAGAACTGGTGTCAGAGTGATCTCTCTGAAGGGACTTAGTGTAAAAGTGGAGGGTTGGCCTTAGAAGAAACTTGATTTCAGATAAGGCCTAGAAGTAAAAATAAAATTTAGTAAAGAAGTGGAGTTATAAATTCTGAGAGCTTGACTGTAGAAGTTTGTGTCGGGAAAACTGCAGTGTGGGGGATAATGTTTAAAAGGTTTTTTTTAATATAAACAAGCATTTTACTGGGACTTCAGTAATATAATAGGAAGGTTATTTTCCCCTTGTTTTATTGAAATTGGTCTGGAAATTGAAGATGGATTTCATTTTTTTAATTAATATAATATGTCTGGTTACAAATATAGACTATGTTTTTGGAATTTTGGTTCAAAATCCTGCTTTATTCTCATCTTATACTCTTTGATGGTTATAATTGCTATGTGAGGTAGTAGACTCTAAATAACTTTGCTCCATAAAGAAATAAACAGCAAGACAATGAAGATAATTTAGTATTGTTTTTTAATCTTTGTAAAACTTTTAAAAGTTTTGTTGTTTGTACTTGTGAAATGAAAGTCATATTTAATATCCCAGGAGTCCTTGTATATCCTAATGGCTAATTGCTAATTCCTGTGTCTGTTTTTTCTCACAGCTTCACTTAATCAGCTTCCTTTAGATAATAAGCAGTATAGTAAAGTGTCTCACCCAGTACATCTTACCTTCTCATTCAGTATGATAATGCTAAAAAGAGCAATGGCATTAGAAATCAGTAGGCCTGCTGTCAGATAATTGTGGATATTCTGTTCTGATTTATCAAAACTTGGCAAATGTTAGTTTCTTAAAGTTGATTGTGTTATAGGCTCTGAAACTATGTCAATGAACTTTTCTTATTTTGTTACATTAAAACCTGCTGGTCTGTCTTGCGCTTTGAATGAATCCTTTACCCATCACTGGGTAACATCATTCATTGGTCATTTGGAAAATATGGTTCCCTGTGATATGCATATTTTCCAAATATTCAAATATTTCCTTATACATTTTTAAAAATCACATTTGTTATTATCTCTGTTTCATCAGAAAAATCTTAAATATTGGGAAGCAGTCAACCTCACATTGGTGCATATCAATTTTCCAAAATTCTTTCCTTGCAAGCTTGAATTTTAATTACTGGCAACAAATACTGTCATTTGGTTTCCTTGGAAATGACAGACTCACTTTGTTCATTTTCAAGATAATGTCTGGCAGATACCCAACTCTAAATAATCATTGTCTATCAGTAAAGGTTGTCTGTCATTCTTTCAGGAAAAAAAAGTCGCTCTTTCAGCTCACAACTCAAACAACTATATAAGTCCTTTTCCTTAATACTGCTGTCATGTTTTGAAATACAGTCAATTGCTTTATGTGTACTTTCCGTTTTATCACATAAAATTAAAAATATGTGTACTTAATGATAGGAATTTAATACAATTAGTAATATTTTGCATCCCATCAGGGGCATTTAAGAATACCCCCCCCTTTTTTTACTGCAAGAATGTGGTATTGAGGAACACAGTGCATTTGATACTGTTTTAGGGAATAGTGGCCCACTTTGTATCAGTACTTTGATTGGAACCAAGGTGCCAGCACTTTTACTCACCATTACTTTTGCATTATGAGTACAACTGTAAGTATAGTAAAGTAAAACAGATAAAATCCTAGAATTACTATGAAAATGATTTTGACTGTGTGGGACCTCCTGAAAAAGTCCTGGTGATCCCCAGGAGTCCATGGATCACACTTTTAAGCACCTCTGGTCTATCCCTGTGAAATTCTATCCTCATCATCTGTTATTCCTCTGAATACATGAGAGGTTTTTATACTCTCTTCCGTTTTATTGATTCACTTTCCTTTTCTTGTATTTATGTCTGGCTTATAATTAAGGTATCTTTTTATTTTGTTTATATTCTTATCCTTTATCTTGGATATTCTTTTTTTTTTAATGTTTTTATTTTATTTTTTTAAATACCAAAAAACACCAAGCAAACACAAACATTCCTAATTTGAACATTCCGTTCTACATATATAATCAGTAATTCACAATATTATCACATAGTTGCATATTCATCATCATGCTCATTTCTTGGAACATTTGCATCTATTCTGAAAAAGAAGTAAAATGAAAACAGAAAAAAAATTTATACATACCATACCCCTTACCCCTCCCCTTCATTGATCACTAGCATTTCAACCTAAATTTATTTTAACATTTGTTCCCCCTATTATTTATTTTTATTCCATACGTTCTACTCGTCTGTTGACAAGGTAGATAAAAGGAGCATATCTTGGATATTCTTGTATTAAAATTTTTTCAATCAGTTTGTTCATTTGCATGTAAGAAAAAAATATATATTGAGATTACATAAAATTCATAAATAATTTGGGGAGAATTGACATATTTACAATCTAAACACTAGGAACATGGTATATCCCTTCATTTATTCATTTCTTCAGTAAAATTTTGTTTTCTTAAATAGATCTTAAAATTTTAAGTTTATTCTCAGCTATTTTAAGCCTTTGTCTCCATTATAAGGGGAACTTTCTTCATTATAGTTTCTAATTGTTTATTGTAGATATAGGAAAGTTGATTTTTGTATATTTACCGTACATACAGACTTTTAAAAAGCTTTTCAATTGAGACTTTTGAATTCTTAAGATAGATGGCTATATCATCTTCAAGTGATAATATTTTTTCTTAATTTTCAATTTTTTAAATCTTATTCTATTGGCTAGGCTAAGCCTTCCCTTATAGTGTTGAATTGGACCTCTGTCTTGTACCTTAAGATTTCTCCACTAGGTTTATTTTTTTAGATTTCCAATATAGTAAAAAAAAAAAAAAACTGGATAGGGTGTGTCTGTTGCTTTCTATTCCCAATATATTTTGAGCTCTTTTCTTTTTCAAAAATGAGTAGAAAATGTATTTTATTAGCTTATTTTTAGCTAATAAATTACCTCTATTGAAGTAATTAAGTAGATTTTTCTCTTTGTTAGGGTGCTGAGTCACATTAATATATTTAATATTATTGAACTATTCTTCCATTTCTGAATGAACTGTATTTGATCACAGTGAAAACCTGGCAAAAATTTTTTCCAGAGTTTTCTCAGGATTTTTAAATATATATTCATAACTGAGATTTTCCTTAAATCCTTTTTCTTCAGGTTTTGTTTTCCAGATTATGTAACTTTGATAAGCCATTGAACTTCAGTTTTTTTCTGTAATCTGATATAGTTTAAATTATATAGTACTTATCTATTTCTGTATGTTTGTTAAATCATCTAGTTCTGAACTTGATTTTTGAGGGGTAGATTATGACCACTTTGAATTTATTTTACCGTGTTTTTATAACTAAGGAAACATCATGATGGCGTGGGTCTTTTGTTTCCTTTTGCTACTGTAGCCTTAACCCCTAGCATAGTGCTAGGCATATAGAGTGTGCTCAGAAAATTTGTTGAATGAATCCTAGTAGGCTTGCTTAAAGAGTGATTTTACCTTGCTGTAGTTTTGTTTGGACTATGAGTGTTAATTTTCTTTTTTTTCCCCTCAAAGTTCCACTCTTATCCTGGGGACCCAGCTTTAATTTTAGCATCTGGTATGTTGAGCTGAGTGGCATTGATGATCCTGATGTAGTACAACCCTGTCTCAACTGGTATAGCAAGGTAGGACTGTGTTTTAAAATCCTCATTTTATGTTTCTGCCAATCTTTTGTCTTCATTGAGAATAATTTAAAATATTGAGAGTGGTAATCATAACTATAATGCTATAACATCTAATATTTATTAGGCATTTACAGTCTGCCAGCTTCCAGTCAATCTTTGTAACTAATTTCATTGTTGCCACTCTATGAGATAGATACAATTATTGCGTAATTTACAGATGAAGAGATGAAGCATAGTGAAGTTAGGTATTTTGCCTAAGATCACAGATTTTGTAAAGTGCTTGGGCAGTTATATGACTTAAGGTGGTCTGGCACCAGAGTCCAGAGTGTTAGCTGTATACATCACACTCTGTGTTTGTTTTTGACCCATATTGATGTGAATACTTTAAACATAGTTTTTAATGGGACAATTTTGATTCTAAATTGATTTTAAAATGCATTCCTCTGTTGTGTGTGTGTGTTTATTAGCAAAATAAGAATATTTATTTTTCCCTTTAAAGATTTTTGCTTTGAAATGACAGTTTCATACAATAGATGCAGCCTCAAAACTGTGAGTTTAAACTGTTGAGAAATAGCTTTTTTGTTTTAGTTTTCTTTTTTAAAACACTTTTTTGGTGTGCCTTAAATTTATAATATACGTTTATTTGACTTTTTCTTTTGGCTCTGTTTATTTGGTTTTCTTTGTCAAAGAATAAAGCTTTGGTCTATTTGCTGCATCCTGCTTTTTTTATTTACATGCAAGTAGGGATGAACTGATCCAGTCATAGGAGACTGAAAAGTAATACAGTTTGTTTGTTTTTTTCATACAGTTTAGCTCTTTTCTAGTCAGCTTAATTGAGAAACTTTTTGTTTGACATTTATTTTGGGCATTTATTGTATTCTTTTTAAAATAATTAAATGCTGGCATTTAGTATTCTTTCATTTATTTCTTGTCTTTCCTGTAATATTTTAAGTTCTTTCAATGTAGAGATGTCTTTAAACTTAAAAATATCATCTTTCCAGTGTTAGATAATAGAATAATATAATATACTATTATACAACTAATAGGATACCTAACATTACTTAGTATACACTTAAAATCTAATTTCTAGTGTCCTTTAAAAATAAAATGATTAAACTTCTCTAGTAATTTAAAAGTTTCTCTTTACCCAGTCACATTTGTCTGTGTGTTTTCTTTAATTTTCTCACTCTTCTCTTGGTATTATAGGAAGTTGCAAGCATCACCAACATTGTGAAGAGATTATATTTGAGAAATTACGATGCTTCCCTCCCATTCATTTTTCAGCTTCTCTGTATTTATTATGGATTTCTAGAAATTAAAATCTTTACTTGCTTTGAGTTTCGATCTTTTTTTTGAAGTGTTAAAATTCAATTATGGGCAGTACAGTGGTGGCTCAGTGGCAGAATTCTCGCCTGCCATGCCAGAGACCCGGGTTCCATTGCTGGAGCCTGCCCATGCCCCCTGCCCACCCACAAAAAAATTCAGTATGTCATAACTACTCTCATACTATGTATTTTTATATGTTAATAGAAAATTTAAGATGTGAATGTGACTCAGACTCCTATAGCACTATGATGAAAAGGTATTACTGTTTAAAATGGTACCAGATAGTTATGTTAAATCTTTATTTGGAGGCCAAGGGTAAGAAATGATCAATATATGAAAAAGTTAGTTTGAATAGAGAATCATTCTTTGGTTATTTGAAGAAGTATAATCTTGATTAGTGCTTAGGAATAGGTGTTTTTGATAACATTTTATTAGCCAAATATTCAGCTGGCTATGAATTGTCTTGCATTTCAAGCCCTGTAAATCTTCCTAAAAGGTATTAATTACTTTATTTTCTTGCCTTATTAAAGGATAAAGCTAATAAATAAGTCATTATTTATTTATTTGATTATTATTTAGAACTTCTATGTCATCCGTTTGTTTTGTTAATTCTTACTGTACAGTAAGTAGTGTATACTTAAGAAATTTAAGGTGATCCCAGAACATATTTTTGCAATTATTGCTTCTTTAAAAATTCTCTGTAGGGCGGTGCAATTGTGGCTCAGTGGCAGAATTCTTGCCTGCCATGCCTGAGCACTGGGTTCAATTTCCAGAGCCTGCTCATGCAAAAAAAATTCTCAGTAAACTTGAGTTCGGCATTCATCCTTTGAGGGGAGGAAGTTAACTGAGCATCACACTTCTAAAATTCTAGTTAATTTATATGTTTGATTTATAGCTGTTTAAAAATAGATGGGGGGCGGCTGCCTTGGCTCAGCAGGCAGAGCTCCGACCTGCCGTGCTGGAGGTCTGGAGTTCGATCCCTGGTGCCTCCTGCCCATATGCAAATTAAAAAATAAATAAATAAATAAATAAATAAAAATAGATGGGGCGGGCCACGGTGGCTGAGTGGGCAGAGTTCTTGCCTGCCATGCTGGAGACCCAGGTTCAACTCCTGGTGCCTGCCCATGTTTAAAAAAAAAAAAGTGAAGTAGCCTAGGCTATGAAAAAAATTATAAAATCTAAGTATTCTCTTTGAGATGGTTTTTGGGTCATAAAACCTTTTTGTGAATTTAGAATAAATATTGGCTATTATTTGGCATTCAGCTAAGCTAATTATGAGGAACCAAGAACCAAAAAGCATAATCTAATTTATAGGCAAGTTATTTTACAGTTTCTATGCTTTCATTACCAAATTTTAACCTGATTAGTGAATGCCATAGGAGTTATAATTTTTACAATCGCAAGTGGTCTTTAGTAAATACTGACTCTTCTTCTTTTCTTCAAAGTTCAAGCTCTGAAATTAGATCTGGTTTCATTGCTTTCTGCTACGTGCTTTGTAACCTTGGGAAGTTAATATATTTGACTAAGTTTCGATTTTGCCATTTGTAAGATAGAAATAATGATACCTAGCTAATAGTGCAGGTACAGTGCTTGGCACATAGTAAATGGTTTGATCTAGTTATTATACCATTGTTAATTTTTGCTGCAGCAACAATTAAGCATATCTCTTCTCTTCATACTTTCTGCTGTGTTCTAGTAGTACCGCGAACAGGAAGCCATTCGTCTTTGCCTAAAGCACTTCCGACAACACAACTATACAGAGGCTTTTGAATCACTGCAAAAAAAAACCAAGATTGCCCTGGAACATCCCATGCTAACAGATCTTCACGACAAACTGGTATTGAAGGGTGATTTTGATGCTTGTGAAGAATTGATTGAAAAAGCTGTAAATGGTATGTTATCAGCATGTAAACTGCTAGGTTATAAATAAAATAAAATTTTAAATTAAAATAATTGTTAAATTACTAATTTAAATGATTAAATTAAATTTAAAATTAAAATGATATAAATAAATTTTTAATAGAAGGAAATAAGAGTGATAAACTTCAGCTTCCTTGAATTTATAAATTTGAAGTTAACTTAAAATGAATTGCTTCCAGATCTGTTACATTAAATAAAATGCTTAATCTACCTCTCAGGTTTATACATTGTTACTCCTTATTTAATTGAGGATGATGCTTGTGAATAAATGATTGGTATGTTTGAAATAGAATATGCTTTAGTGTTTTAAAAATAGTGCAAATATGATAGTCACCTACCAAACAATTAAAATGTATCAATGAAAGTATATATGCTTTCATTGATGAAAGCATAAGGTGAAGTCTATATATATTTTTAACTTCTTAGGATAAATAAGTCATTTTCTTTTTTATTTTGTTTCAAATCTCTATCTTTAAGGGATCTATCATTTTGCTAAGGGAAAGTAAATAAGAAAAACATAACAGAAAATTATGTAATTGTTAGACTAAAAGTTATGTATTAAAACTGTCTCTTCAGTTCAAGAAATTTAACACTAATATGAAGCTTATAGTCTATATTCCAATTTTTTATATTTCCTAATAATGTCCGTTTGGGCCTTCTCTCCTCCATATATAATTAGATCTAGTCCAGGATCATGTGTCACATATAATTGTCTTCTTTTTTTTGATTGTGAAAACGTACCATCTCCTTTATCTTTATGGTTAAACTGAAGTCACATTTCCTGCGGCAAACCTCTGCCAGCTGCCCCAGTTTCCATAGATCTAGCCCACCCTTTTCTGAGGTTTCTATAGTATTAATTATCTGTGCCTTTCATGATGCATGTAAGGATCCATAGCCCTTTGGTGCTCATCTCTCCAACCATCTTGGGCTCTGGAAGGACAGAGCCTGAGACCCCCACTGTCCCAGGAGTGTCCAGCCTGGAGCAAGAGCTTGATAAAGACTTAAAAAGAATGACAGTCTGTTACACTGTTGCACCAGTCAGCATTCCAGGAATCTAGCCAAGATGGCCTCATTAGGACTGAGCTGTAACTTTGGGGTGTTTGGAGACCTCCTGGTCAATGAAGGATAAATATTTTTAAAGCATGGAAACCAAGTTAAGTGTGCTTAAAAATCAGTGTACATGGTCTCAACTAGATACAGAGATACCAGGTTTCACTAAAATTCTGGTATTTGTCTCCAGGGGATGGGTCTTTAGTTAATTTCTGTTTTCTTCTTTTATATGCTTTACAAATATTCAGTAATTAAAAGAAAACTTTTTTCCTTTGAAATCATCTTTATTTTGATTGCAAAGATACATTTTACTTAGTTACGTCACATTTTATTTGTTCCCATTTGACTTCTCAGAGCTTGCCATGTAAAACAAAACATTGCCTTCACTATCAAACTGTTATTCAAGAACATTATAAAATACAAACTATAAACTAAGATAGTGCTTTTTACAGTATTCAGAATACTGCATTAAAACAACATTGATTTAAAAAAGCAAGTGAATTAATCGGCAAAACATCCGATTCTTTTTTCTAATGAAAAATGGTACAAAATGGCTGTGTTAGTTAGATTCAGTTGTCAACTTGGCCAGGTGAGCATACCTAGTCTTGTTGCTGCGGACATAAGCCAACGGTACGTGAACCTCATCTGTTGCCAATTACATCTGCAGTCAGCTAGGAGGCGTGTCTGCTGCAATGAGTGACATTTGGCTTAATTGGCTGGTGCTTAAATGAGAAAATGCAACGTAGCACAGTCTAAGCAGCTCGGAATTCCTCATCTCAGCACTTGCAGCTCAGCCCAGGCCTTTGGAGATGGAGAAAGAAGTCACCCTGGGGAACGTTGTTGGAACCCAAGGGCCTGGAGAGAAGACCAGCAGAGACCATCCTGTGCCTTCCACGTAAGAAAGAGCCTCAGTGGAAAGTTAGCTGCCTTTCCTCTGAAGAACCAACAAAATAAATCCCCTTTTATTAAAAGCCAGTCCGTCTCTGGTGTGTTGCATTCCGGCAGCTAGCAAACTAGAACAATGGCACACATATTAAACACTAAATTTTAAGTGTTAGGTGCTCAAAAAATGATAATCATGGGAGAGCTATTTCCCTCACCTAATTTTGACCCAAGGATACACAGGTAACCATGATTCTACAGGACAAAAGAGAAGGTACATAGTGGTCCATAAAATCAGACTGCCCTATTGAAGATGGTTTACCCCCAACACAATAGGTAATGATTAAAAAAAAAACTTCTTAATTGCTACAAATATAATACATGCTGCAAAATACAGATATATATCGAACAGTATAGAAAAGAAAGAAAAAAAAACTCTTTAATAGTACATGCAGTTGGTTAGTAGTCACTCTTAAAATCATGTGTACCTCTGATTACTATAGAGCATTAACTTTCTCTTCTGACTTTAGAAAGGAACAAAGTTAAGAGATAATAGGTGGTAACTCTATTCTTGAGATTTAGTGCCACATCATTTTTTTTATTCTGCTCTGGACTCTCCTCAGCTGACTTGCGACACTGTTTAGTGAATAAACACTCCTTCCAGGGTTGTTCAGTGTACTGCTGACATCACCGAAGATGATGTGTTGGACAAATAAGGAAGGAAACAGTGTGTAGTCTTTCAGCTTCTGCTCCCTCAAAAACAGCAGAGAAAAGCACAGATATCCTGCCAGCTAGACTGGAAAGTCCAGAGAATCAAAAGCAACTTCTGTCAAGCTTCTTAGAGGAAACAAAAATTACATTTAGTATAGTAATAGGATATTAGTAAGATCTCAGATATTTTGAGAAAATGCCAGGTTTTATGTATCTATTTTGATGAAATTTTTTTAGAAAAGTTGTAGACTTACAGAGTAATGATGCAAAAATAGAGTTCCCATATACTCATTCACAATATTCAGTCTTCTCATCCATGAGTATGCAGTGTCTTTCCATTTATTTACAAGTTTTTATTTCTTTTAGAAAAGTTTTGTAGCTTTCAACATATAAGTCCTTTGCATTCTTGATTAAATGTATTCCTAGATGTTTTATTCTTTTAGTTGCAGTTGTAAATGGCATTTTTTCTTGATTTCTTCCTCAGATTGTTCATTACTAGTACATAGAAACATTACTCAGTTTTGTATGTTTTTGTTGTATCCTGCCAGTTTGCTGGATTGGTAGCTCTAGTAGTGTTTCTGAAGATTTTTTCAGAACTTCATATAGAATCATGTCATCTGCAAATAGTGAAAGTTTTACTTCTTTCTTTCTAATTTGGCCATCTTTTATTCCTTTTTCTTGCTTAATTACTCTGCCTAGAACTTCCAGTACAATGTTGACTAACAGTGGTGACAATGAGCATCTTTGTCTTTTCCCTGACCTTAGAGGGGAAGCTCACTCTTCCACTATTGAATATAATGTTAGCGGTTAATTTTTCATATATGTCCATTATCATGTTGAGGAAGTTTTCATGTATTCTTGTTTTTCTAAATGTTTTTATCAAGAAAGGATACTTACTGGCTTTTGTCAAATGACTTTTCCGCATCAATTGAAATGATCATTTTTTTTCCTTTGTTCTGTTAATACAGTTATTACATTAATTGATTTCCTTATGTTGAACCACCCTTGCATACCTGGGTAAATTCCACTTGATCTGGGTAAATTCCACTTGATCATGGTGTACAGTTTTTTAGTCTTCTGTTGAATTTGGTTTGCTAATATTTTGTTGAAGATTTTTACATATATATAATGATATTGGTCTATAATTTTCCTTTCTTACAGTATCTTTATTTGTCTTTTGTGTTAGATGATATGGGCTGCATAGCATGAGTTAACGGAGTACTTCTACCTCTTCAATTTTTTTTGAAGAGTTTGAGCAGGAGTGGTGTCAATTTTTAGAATGTTTGGTTAGAATTCACCTGTGAAGTCATTTGGTCCTGGGCTTTTTCTTTGTTGGCAGGTTTTTGAATAGGAATTCAGTCTCTTCACTAGTAATTGTTTTAAGATTTTCTATTTCTTCTTGAGTCAGTGTAGAATAGTTCGTGTGTTTCTAAGAGTTTGTCCATTTCACCTAGATTATCTAATTTGTTGTTCTCCAGGTGTTCATAGTATCCTCTTATCATCCTTTTTATTTCTGTGAGGTCAGGAACAATGTACCTCCCTTTAAATTTTTATTTCATTTGTTTGGGTCTTCTTTCTTTTTTCTTTGTTAGTCTAGCTAAACTTCTGTTGATTTTATGAATCTTTTCAAACAATCAACTTTTTTTGTTTTAATTCTTTATTTTTATGTTGTAGATTTGCTGGTTATTGATTTTTTGTGTGTACATCTTTTACTGTGTTAGTTTCTACTGATAATTTGGGATTTTGCTGTTTTTGAAGTGGTTTTCTATGTAAACTATAACCTTATATTGCATTCTTATTTCTTTCAATAGATCATGATAATTTTTTTACTATTAGCAGAATTAAAATGTATTTATTTTTACTTCCTTCCTTTTTCCCTCCTTACCCCCTGTTTTAGTCTTCTAGGCTGCTCACAACCAAAATACCATGAAATTGTTCCTCTTGAACAATGGGAATTGTGGTTAGAGTCCAAGAAAATGTCCAAATCAAACCGTTATCAAGTTGATACTTTTTCTAAAAAACCAGCTGCTGGTGATTCTTGGCTCCTCTGCCACATGCATGGCGACTTCTGCTGGTCTCTCCCTTCTCTTCTTGGTTTCATTGATTTCACCTTCTTGCTTCAAGGCACATGGCAGTGTCTGTTGGTCTCTCCCTTCTCTTCCAGGTTTCATTATTTCAGCTTCTTGGTTCCACAGCTTTATCTCTTTCTGTGTTCAGAGGATTAAAACCCATCCTGAATGAGATGGATCACACTTTAGCTGAAGTAGCCTCTTCAAAAGGCTCTATCTAAATTCCATCTCCCTACCCTGTATTATTGACAGTCCCTTCCAACATGAAAAAGTTGGAATTGCCATAGCCCAAATACCCCTAAAGAGAGGGATAGAAGGTCAAAGGTGATGGTGGAGTTATACAAAGAGGATAGGATTTAACAAATGAATATGATTGCTGAATCATTAAATTGATATCTCTTTTAGTCTCCAGTATCTTAAAGCAGCTAGAAGTAAAAAAACCTAAGATTATGGAATTGTACCCTATACCAAACTCTGAAATCTGTTCTACAGCTAATTGTGGTACTGTGCTTTGAAATTTATTGCTTTTTTTGTATATATGTTATTTTTTCACAAAAAAGAAAAAAAAAGTTGATTGTGATGATAAAAAAAAATATTTATTCTTCTAGCCTATATTCTGGAGCAGGTAGAAGGAAAAATCTGAGAGGATTGTATGGTAGCCATGACACACTCTGGAATCTGTCCTGTCACTATTTTTTGAAGAGTGCTTTGAAAACGATTGCTTTTTTCTTTCTTTGCTTTGTGTATATGTTATACAATTTAAAAAGTTAAAAAAAAAAAAAAGGCTCTATGTACAGTGGGTTTAGATCCATAGGAATGGATTAACTTAACATGTTTTTCTGGGGTACACAGAGCTTCAAACCATTACACCCTTAACCACAGAAACTTACTAAATATTGTCAGGGTTGGTTTTTTTTTTGTTTTTTTTTTTAAGTGTTTCAGAGTATACCTTATATCACTTGTATCCCATCTCCCTAAAGCTATAAAATTTGAAAAAATCAACATTTTTGTACTACTTCCACATTTTCTTCCCCTTTCCAACTCATTCTTCAAGGCCAGTCCCTTGAAAATAGTCTCTTTTATGATTTCTTTATTTCATCCCCTCCCTCTTTTCCCAACTTCTGTTGGGCTTCATCCATATTTCTCATTTTGTGCATAATGATTATTGTTTTTTTGCCAAGTATAACTCTAAGCCTTACATCATTATCATTGTTGTAACTAATTTTAAGTGTTCTATTGTGTACCACCTACTCCTCTTAGACTTTTAATGAATTAGCTTAATTTCCATATCTATCATCCAGATTAAGTATTAAGAATGATTAAGTAATTTGCTAAAACAGCATAATTTATAAGTGACAAAGCAAAGATATGGATTCGGGTAGTCTGGCTATAGAATCTATATTCTTCATCACTTTACTGTATAGGTGTAAGTACTATATACTTACTGTATAAATATAAGTATTGTATACTTACTTTATAAGTTCTGTGTATTTTATTAGTAAATACTGCTTCAATTTTTCAGTATTACTGTAATATTACTCTTTTCAGTTTGGATAGCCAAACAGATTAAAAAATCCATTTTGATCTAACCATTATTATTATTGAATTATCATAAAAGTTTTTATGCTCCACAAGTTATTTAATTACAAGTGCATTTTAAGTGATTTGCTTTGACTGTAATCGCTGTTTGGATGAAATATCAGTTGGATACAATTTTGGGTATAGGCAGCACTATTGTAATATATACTCTTTAAAAAATTTTTTTGGATCTTGACTGAAGTGGGAACAATTTCTTTAACCTTTTGTTAAAAGTGTTATGTAGTACTTAAGATTCATTTTTTAATCACTCTTTAATAATGTATTCATTATTGAACACAAGAACTGCTTGTACCCATTTAGGACTGTATGAAATGTGTTGCCACAATAATAAGAAAAATATGCGGTTTTTTTTTTTTTTTTTTAATGTTGTGTATGTCCCCATCTCTTCCTGGTTTTCTGAGTGTTTTTATCAAGAAGGGGTGCTGGTTTTTGTCCAATGTATTTTCTGGTTCAACTGAGATTATCATTTGATCAATTGTTTTTTTCCCTTCATGCTATTAATGTGTTATATTATGCAGATTGATTTTCTTTATGTTGACCCATCCTTGCTTTCCTGGGATAAATCTCACTTGTTCATGGTGGATAATGCTTTTAAAGTGTTATTGGATTTGGTTTACTGCCATTTTGTTGAGTTGGAGAAGGATAGGTGTTGATTCTTTTTTTTTTTTTTAATGCAGTTTTATTGGGATATATTGACATACAAACTATTCAAAGTATACAAGCCAGCCAAAGTATACAATCAGTGGCTCACAGTAGCATCACGTAGTTGTGTATTCATCACCAGAATCAATTTTAGAACATTTTCCATTAGTCTAAAAAGAAAAGGGAAAACTTAAAACAGTCCATACCCCTCTTTCCCCATTATTGACCCCTAATGTTGGTGTGGTACATTTGTTACCATTGATGAAAAAATATTAAGATGTTACTGTTTACTGTAGTCCATGGTTTGCAATAGGTTTTTTTCACATAAACCATATACCACTCTGTTATTAACTCCTTTAATAGATTTGTGCCTTTGCTCTAGTTCATGAAAGAATTTTTTTAATATTTCTACTGTTTATCACAATCATTGTTTACCACAAAATTTACTGAGTTACTTTTATAAGATACTGTATCTTAGGTTTGAGAGTTGGCTTTTTTCACTTGGAAAAGTATTGATACTGTTTTCTTAGGCCAATAATTGTTTTTATTGGACAGTTGTGTTTGATAGAAGACCAACCAAATGAAGATCTTGATGTGCAAGATATTTGAGAATTTTTTAGGTTATTATAAGTTGGGATAGAAGAGTTGGTTGAATAAGCAATTAGAGAATTTAATTTTACATAGATTGTGTTCAGAATGACTTACAGATCAGGAGTAAGTATTCTCCATGTAATTGGAACTGTGCTGTGATCGCTGCTTTAGGAGCTCTTAGAAACATTTTCTTAGTGGTTTTTTAATTTTTCTTTCAGAATAGAGTTACAAAAAAGTTTAAAGTAAGAGTGGAAATGGATACTTTTCTAAGATGAAGTCAGCTACAAACATACATATTTCAAATAAATATACTGATTCTAACAATTTCCAGAATTTGGAAGGAACCTTAGTTCATAAGATCGAATTTTATAGTTAAGGAATTTGACAGAATATATATATAATGATATGGGAGTCTCAGGTAGTATGGCAGTTGGCTGTTTTTTAAGAATGTGAAATTTATTACTTTAAATAATTTCCTCTCCTTTTGATTTTTATTTTTCATGTCTACAGCTCTATTTCCCTCAGTTTTCTACTTGTTTTATATATTCCTTTATTTTCGTCTCTCTCCCCACATAAGTTACCTGTTATGTGGAATTAATATATATTAATTTAATTTAAAAAGTCCTTGTCTTCATTGATAATTTTATATTTTCTATTTAAAAGATTTTAATAGCACTGTTTACCTTATATGTACTTCACAAAGCTGAATAAAATATAGTTACTGTGTCTTTATTTCTGTGCAATTCTAAATTTACTATGAATATTTTTAGTATCATATCATTGCTATCAATAGGAACCATCCCTCCCCTCCCCAACATTTTGTCTGAAAAATAACTTCCAACTCTTCTACGAAGAGAAGAGTATTGACTAGAGTAGGTTAGAAGGGAAATAATTGTCAGACAAGCCCGTGCGGAGGAAATTATATATGAGAGAAACGCTCCTCATGGTTGTAAATCTGTTTTTTTCCACTTGCTCTAACAATTAAAATGTAAATGCCAGTTTACAAATGATAATTTTTAAAGGAGAACAGAATTCAGAGCTTTTAAAAATGTTTGTGAAAACTCTTGATGACAAAGAAGTTGTTTTAGAGAAATTAGATGAGTCTATAGTATGAAAGCTGGTTAGACCAGCTGAAAAACTAGAAAGCTGAAGTAGGGTGATGATCGCTAAAATTCATAAGTTACCCAGTTAAGAACAAGATCGGGCATATTTCTCCAAGTTACACATTTTCTTCTATGATGAGTATATGAGTCATAGAGAACAGAACAGGACAGTTTTATTTATAAATTCTTCGGAAAAGAATTTGCTTCTTCAGTGACTAAAAGAAGCAAAGGATGATTTCATATCTGTCATTGGTCAAATGACAGGACTTATAGTAAGGTTACCTTTATAAATTATGGTCTATTTGGGTGCATTTAAAAAAAACCCTGGTCGGTGTGACAGTGGCTCAGTGGCAAAATTCTCGCCTGCCATGCCGGAGACCCGGGTTCAATTCCCTGTGCCTACCCATGTGGAAAAAAATTTTAAAAAAAAACACCCTAGCTTAAGTTTATCTTTCTCTGTTTTGCCATCATTATAGAATTGACTTTATTCTCATACATTTACAAATTGTCTATAGCAGTTATGTACATTGATATGGATGTAAAAATGGCAAGGAATTACATTAGGTTTTTCTTTTCTATATTTTTGTTTAAGAGTCAGGAGGTATTTCCTACAAGTCCCTTAGCAAGTTTCTCGTGTTTCAGTAGCCAGAGTTGGTTTCCATACCATTCTTAGACTAATCTTTGTTGAGGGGCATGGGATTGGGGCTTGTTTGGGGTAGAGGGAATACATACGGTAGTTCAATCTCCGTAACAATTATATTCTAGAATAACACCTCCTCTTAAGAAGTCAATTAAGAATTTATTGAGCAGATTCAAGGAAGATAAAGCATGGTGGAATTTGAACCCCAGCCCACCATTTCACATGTGACTTTGGTTGCGTTCTTTAATTTCTCTGAATTTATATTCCGTATGTTTTTAACATAGAAATGATAAAGGCTATTTCAGAGTTGTCTGGACACTTAGAGAGACTAACATTTAGTGTATCTTCAATAAATTATAGCTAGTGCCAATACTGATACTATGACTGCACTTTTCTCTCTGTACTCAAAATTGCATACACTTTGTAATAATGGAATTTTGCATTTTAAAGGTTAATTTTTTTTTTCCTGAAGATATTTTTCAAGGGCCTATACCAATGTTATAAGTGTTCCCATTTCCTTCAGGGAAGGGTTTGAGATGGGGTGAATACATTTCATTGCCAAATGTAAAGATTAAAATATTTGGTGGTTGAAATAAAGGCAAGTAATGGAAATCACAGAAAGGGCTTAAATATAACTTATCCAACTTTAATTATCTTTCCTTCTTTCCATTTGTGTTTATATTAATGCCAGAAATACAAGTCATTGTTTCAGTGAAATAGAATATTTATTTACAGTTTTTTCTTATTTTATTTTTTACTGCTGTTTTATAACTTTAAACTGACCCCTGACTTTTTTTCTTCCTTAAAGACCCCCCTTTATTTTAGGTCTCTATTGAAACCCTTTGTTAAGGTCACATACTTGTCCAATGAGTGAAACTATATTTGTATCTAATAGCCACAAATAATGATGGAAAACATAGTAACTTTAATATGAGCTGTCACTAAATCAAATTGGTGTATTTTTCTTTACATAGGTGTATCAACTAATACTTTATTATATTTGGAAATAGCATGAAAACTGAAGAGAAACATATTCTGTTTAAAAATATTATGGTATTAGCTGACATATTTCCCTTAGTGCAGGCTTCTAAAGTGTTATCTTTTTTATTATTATAACAAAATGTGTGAATTGATTAAGGTATAATTTTCTCTCATTCTTTGATATTTACAGATGGCTTATTCAATCAGTATATCAGTCAACAGGAATATAAGCCACGATGGAGTCAAATCATTCCCAAAAGCACCAAAGGTTAGTAAGCTAGATTTTGTGTGCTCCTACTTTAATGTTTCCAGATTTTGTGTGCTTCTACTTTAATGTTTCAGTCCTCAGTTTTCCCAAGATATTACAAGTTTCATAATACCCTGTTCAATGAAAAGTAGATGTTTAAAATAAGACATAGGTTGCTTAGCTAGGTGGCAGACTTAGTTTATTGTATAAAAATTTTCTTTTAAACCTTTTTGTTTTACAAAAGCCTTCCTTTGCCATAAGAGAAGATTGGGTAATTTTTACACAGAATACATTTTAAAGTGCTATGTAAAATTGTGGGTAATTGTATTGTAATGCCATACTTGTGTTCTCGAAAAACTGTAAGTTCTGCTAAATTGCTCGCTAAGCCTAACAGGCCTTATGAGAAAAATAGAAATGTGTCATGCCGTTCTAAACTGTGGAACTTTATAATTAGATACTGATAAGAGCTAGGGTAATAGTCTTCAAAAAATAAATGCGAACAGAGTTACATTTTTCAGGCATATGCGCTGAGCATCACAGTGAGTTTGGAGCCTTAAACCCCGAGGTTCATGATTCCCTCTCAAAGATGTAGATTCTACAGGGCATTTGCTACTAATAAAGACTATTTCCATCAAAATTTAAAATGTGATCCAGAATATAGTCTTCCTCACTAATCTGTTGTTTCCATATAGGGGGAGGTTTTTGTCACTCTTCGCTTAGACACAATGCTTTGCCATTTGGTTAGCATAGTGGAAAGCATAGCAATTGTTTAATGCAATTAATGGCAATAAAGAAAGGCAGTTCTGTAAATATTCAGGCTTTTTTTCCTTATGGTCTTCATATATTGGTAAGACCTTCTCTTTAATTGTAAAAAAGCTTTCCCCTGCTAGCTTTAAAGCATTATTATATTGGGAAAAATTGCTAAGAACCTCTATAATGTCTGTTTTATCAACTTCATTCTCCTGTTAATCAGTCACGTATGAGGTAATTTCTTCAAAGAAAAGCGTTTTAGCACAGTAGACTACTTTTATATCAGCAAACTAATGGATTAAATGTTTAAAATGCAAACATACTAAAAAATTATTATTTTAGTACTTAGGTTTTTAATCTATTCCTGAAAATAGAAATACTGACAGCAGGTGGGGTGGAGGGGGAGGTGGAGGTATTGGGAGGGAAGAAAAGGGGAAAACTTCAATGATAATGAACTGTAAAATCTAAAAAACTACCTAATTATTAGAAAGGAGGAAGAATTTACAAGAAACTTTGAATGATTAGTCTTTCAATAAAGTGGTAATGAAGAGCTTCAATTTTTTTTCTTTTTTTAACATTTAACATTTTTTAATTGTGAAATATAACATATATAAAAATAAAAAACCAATAAATTTCAAACTACATTTTAACAAGTAGTTATAGTACAGATTTTAAAGTTTGATATGGGTTACACTTCCACAATTTCGGATTTTTCCTTCTAGCTACTCCAAGACACTGGAGTCTAAAAAGAAGTATCAACATAATGATTCAATAATCATCCTCATTTGTTAAATCCTAATTTCTCTGTTATAACTCCTCCTCCTTTGATCTCTCTCTCCTTATTTTTAGGGATATTTGGATTATGCCCATTGTCACTTCTTTCATGTTGAAAAGGGTGTTGCAATATGGAATAGGGGGATGGAACTGATTGATGTTTGTGGAGAGACTGGCACCTCTGGGTTTCAGGACTTACCTAGCTAGGAACCATTGGAAGGTTTTAGGTTTCTGAAAAGTAAACTTAGTGCATGTAACTTTTGTTGAATCTCAAATAGAGCCCTGGATGTTCTTTAGGGTTAAGAGGAATGATGTTAGTTGGGGTTTGTAAACCGTGGCAATTAGCAATATCTTGCTGAAGCTTGCATAAGAGTAGCCTCCAGAATAGCCTCTTGACTCAATTTCAAGTCTCTTAGCCACTGATGCTTTATTTTGTTACATTTATTTCCCCCCTTTGGTCAGGAACACATTGTCATTCCCACGGTGCCCGGGCCAGACTCATACCTGGGAGTCATGCCCCACGTTCCCAGGAAGACACACCTATGTAGATGTCATATCCCATGTAGTAGTGAGGGTAATGTTTTTATTTGCTGAGTTGGGTTTATAGAGAGAGAGAGGCCACATCTGAACAACAAGAAGAGGTTCTCTGGAAGTAACTCTTAGAAATAATTATAAATAGTAGGCTTAGCGTCTTTGCTGCAGAAAAAGTTTCACAAGATCACACCCCAAGGTCAAGGATTTGGCCTGTTAACTTGGAGTTCCTAATG